>JACCIC010000011.1:3772500-3787500 GCA_018907035.1 Sycobia sp. Sy_11
TTTAACTTTATCTTCAACGTCTTTTTTCATTGTTCAGATTGCAGAATTTTAAATTTACTTTCAATTAATATAATATTAATTTAATCCACTAAATTAAAAAGAAAACAAAAATTTGATACCTAAACTAATAATCTGAAACAATTACAAAGAAGAATAAAGTCTCTTTTTCATTTGACTTATTCACCCCAAGAGTTGTAGATAACAAGTAGATGGTTTTTTAATTTATTATAGACGTTATCTCATATTTATACGTGTTCGTGAAAAAGTCCACGAAAAAATACGGTTTGCCTTAATTTATTTTACCTTTTCAATTGGTCGTTTAATCTATCCAGATTCAGTTATTGTTATTGTATTCAATACTTCGTTATTGTCGGATGGCGGAAAAAGTTTTTATCTATTGTTAATGGTAAATAAATTTTTCTCTCTCCATTATTAACGACCAATAAATTTACTTTCTTAATTGGACATTTCGATTAGCCCAAGTTGAACTTTTGGACACTTGGGCATTAAACTGGCCATAGTTTTTGGTATAACCGCGCTGCCCGTTTTCATCCAGTAAATCCATGTAAACGAGTGCGAAAAACGTGAAGAACATCAAGCGGTATTTTGGAATCATTAAAATAATCTAAATTAAAATTAACTACATACGCGGACACAGAGCCCCCTCCCACTCCCCCGCCGCTTATTGTCGACTTTCAGTGGACCGCCCCCTCACTCCGATTCAGCGTCGTAGTTTATTGATAGCCCCTTGTTTCGAAACCAACACCTCATATATTAAATGCGCTTCAAAATACAGGGATCGTGATTCAGCCGCACTCGGTCATCCGATGCTTCTCCGGCCGCGTCGCCGTGTCGGTGCACTCGCGTTCCTCGAGCCCACCGAAAATTAAAGATCGGCCAAGCGATTTATATATATATATATATATATATATATATATATATATATATATATATATATATATATCGCTATTGTCAGTGAGGCGCGCCGAACAAGAGTTTACCTGGTCCGCTAATGGGATGGCATACCATAAGGCGCTTTAATCGAACGGCTACCGGTTGCAGCGTGCTCATCTCTGACACACACACACACACGCGCGCGCGCGCGCGCGCGCTTGTAAGAGCCGATAAGGTAGGAACACATATGCTTAATAATGCAGAGTCCCGCGCTGCACACACACACACACACACACACACACACACACACATATATATAGTGTTGCAACACACCACATCACACTCGGCCGGGGGGGGGAGTGAACGAGTTTGAATCGCGTTACATAGAGGTATCTTCCTCCTCTCGCGCGCGCGAATATTATGTATGTACATATATATATATATATATATATATATATATATATATATATATATATACTCTGGTTAGTATGGGTGTGGTTGGAGATGGGTACAACCTGGTACAACATGGGCTTGTCACGAGATTAAAGAAAGGTATGCGCGAGTTCCCCCACCCTGTACTCCACTCCCCACGCCGACGCACAAACTAGACGCGCGAAATATATATATATATATATATATATATATATATATATATATATCCCGTAGAGAGCCCCCATACTCTACTGCTGCTGCTGTTGCGGCTGCACCTCTCCGTATAATACGAACAGTATTATACGCATTATACGTATATAATAAGTATTCATGCTTCTCCATCCTTTCAGATTCCTTCTCTCATCCACTTGGGAGAACGCCCAAAGATGCTTCTTATATTTATTTATTTTTTGATTTTTTTTTTTTGTTATTTATATCTCTAATTTCGTCGTTGAGTTACGCTCGGGCGTATATACACCTCTGGAAAAAAGGAATTTTGGAGGACATGTTCGAAAAGGTCGGGTATAGTATATATATATATATATATATTTATATATACATACATACATACATACATACATATACATACATAGTATACAGGTTTATTGTTTTCATTGCCGCGAGCCCGTCATATAGATTCATGGATTAAAAGGTGCGCGTTCCCTCGCTCCTCGCCCCTCCTTCTAGGGGAAAGGAGCTCTGGCCAGTCATATATGTGTAGAGGCGGTTTTATTTAACACTATATAAGAGATTCCACGCGAACGTAAGCAGTAAGATCATTATCTCTATATGTGTAAGACGTAAGTGCCGCTTTTGTTATATAGCAAGCATTTATTATATACACCATATATAATCCGAGAAAAATCTGAGATTTCAAATAAATTGTAAGCTATTTGGAAAAGTTCTCTTTAAAATTGAGAAAATATATGTTATTGTGGCTCCCTCGAAACTGAAATAAATTGTTCCTATGTAAATTAAAATTTACTCCAAGAAAGAATATAAAATGCAGTATCGACGAGTGCCATCCAAGATTATGTCTAAGAGAAAAAGTTTGTAACTAAGAAATAACACACTGTTATGCTCGTTTCGCCCTGTATTTACGTTATTCCCGCTGGATTCGTCTCATATCAGTGGGGCATATCTCAGTTTTTTTAAAATGTTTATGCCATGGCTCTAGTAACTATTCGTGCTCTAATACGTCCATTTACGTATTTCTACGATAAAACATTGTGTATTTATGAATAATCTGCGAGTTAAATACGTTAATTCTTATATTGTATGTAAGTATTTCGTCTTTGTGTACGTTCACGTCTAGGACTGGCTCACCTGTCGACCAACTGATGAGCCGGACAGGTGATCTGGGCCTTTGCCGCACATCACTCTATGCTATTGGTTAGTCGTAAATTTTTCGAAAATTTTCAATACTTCGTTTTGTATTCCTTCTTAGCAAGTTTCATTTTATTCTAACAAAAACAATTGACTTTCGACTTTCGGCCGAGCAACCAGGGAAAATAAAATTTAGTTCAACAGTTCCGCAAGTAGACTTCTCCATTGCAATTCTTTTACATAATCGTTTAAATTGCTATCTATCTATGCAGTAGTCCATAAATATGTTCTTAAAAATATGAATACGAAAATCAAATTTTAAAATCATTTCATAATGGAAACTGATTAGTTTTTACCGAGTTATTTATTACAATATATCGATAATAGGATCTTACAGGTGCGATGCTATATATATTATTGTATATATATATATATATATATATATATATATATATATATATATATACACACGCATATCTAACGTGACAATACATCCAGATATAATAATACACCCGGCGTCGCTTCAAATTAAAGGAATGTGAAATTTTGACGAGACATTACAATTTTAAAGCCATAATAAAGCACAGAACATAATGACGACTATGCGCGAGGAACGGATTAATTTTATAAAACTCATATATGCGCGCGCGCGTGACGGTAATGCCGTTAAAATTTTATTATATACGTCTCATATTATGCTGCCGATTAAAATTTCCGTAATATTTTTTTATTAATATGTGTAATAAAAAAATTAATCCGCGCGAAAAAGCTTCCTACACATTTTGTTGAAGTTAATGTAGTAGTAGTAGTAGTAGTAGTAGTAGTAGTAGTAGTAGTAGTAGTAGTAGTAGTAGTAGTAGTAGTAGTAGTAGTAGTAGTAGTAGTAGTAGTAGTAGTAGTAGTAGTAATATTTCTTTTTTATGAGGCAGTTCACTTATTACATAGCTTCATTAGGGCGATTTTTGAAAATTTTTAATAAAATTATAGGTTAATATTGTAGAATTTGCGAATACGTTTTAGCGCAACTTATCAATTGTCAAAGAAAGATTCAAATAAAATTTTATTCAATTATAGTTGGTAGTATCTGAAAACTGCGCGTGTAAGTGTACGGAGGATTAACGGATATTATTTAAGCTGGGGTGAATTTTGCCGACAAAAAAGATTGTCGAAGGAAATTTGATTTTATTTTCATTCATTTAATATTTTTTATTTTCCGACCTTACGTGCCGTGACAACTGTGCAGACACAATTATAGGCGTACTACGTAATTCGAAGTTTCATAGAATTTCGAATTATTATACTTTTATAGTCTATAAGTTACATCTCGCATTATTTGTGTTATGAATTCTTCATAGTTATCCGTCCCACTCGCCGCAAAAATAGCTGCATGCAATTTTAAAGCCATACCAGATCGCATATAATAATGAATATTGCAGGAACCTAATGAAAAATTGCATTTTGCGATCAATTTTCTTTCCACAAAATTTACCCCAGCCTAGAACGACGAATATTGAAAAATTCATTTATATCTATATTACGCAACGATCTTCTCATTTCGTGCAGAAACGAATTTTTTTTTTGGTTCATTGTCAAATCGGTTACCAACGAGCAGACGCAGCTGGAAAATGCAGTGACGATGTATAGTAATTCGATAAAAGCATCGACAAGTAGCGCACCTGTCGTTACGCAATCCACCAATATATATATATATATATATATATATATATATATATATATACGCACACCAATCCCCGCCTCCGATTTCAGCTTATATATACCTCGGTTATTTTTCCTGCTTTTTTTCTTCTCTCTAGACATATTAACGAGAACGTAACAACGGCTTATAACGTAGATAACTTATCTCCCGCCCCTATATATATATATATATATATATATATATATATATATATATATATATATGCCCATGTCACAATTGAGAAGCGGAAAAATCAGTTTCTGTATCTGGGTCTCGTCGCGCGCACCGCGCAATCTTGATCGGCGCGATAAAGCAAAATAAACCACTTTTACCAATGATGCGCTAAAAGCTCGATTGATTTTATTACATACTACTTTCGTTTTCCTATTGATCTCCGTTCTTATCACCACATTAATCTCTCTCTCTCTCTCTCTCTCTCTCTCGCTCTCTCTCACTCCATATATATATATATATATATATATATATATATATATATATATATATATATATACTGCTATTGTCTACTTCTTCGACTTCGACTATACATCGTGACTGTGGAGACTTTTTGAGCTCGTTTTCGGCTCCCGCCCATGAGTGTATTAAAAAATGGAGCAAGTGAAACCGCCTCTCTTCGCACTTGCTCCTGCACACGCATATTTATACACAACGTATATAAAACACGTGCATCATCGTGGAAGCTTTGTGTTTCGCTTTATCACCTCGGCGACGGGTGCTCGAGTACAGGGGCGATATCGTCGCCGTACCCCCGCTCGCGAAGTCTGATGCCGATTAAAGCCTATATATATATATATATATATATATATATATATATATATATATATATATATATATATATATAATGTAAAGGACGCGAACGTCGCTCCATTGTTCAGGAAGCGCGCGGGTGGCACTTTTGGGGTTTGAAGGGCTGTGGGGGCAGTCGATCGAAGGCTCGTTACCGATAGCTCGTCAAAGTGGCCGACGTAAAGGGAAACTCGTCGATCTACGTATATCTGTATGTATTAGGTGAGCGGTGAGAATTCGGGATTGGGGATCCAGCTAAGCGATTTCCAGTTTCAAACTACACAAATTGAGAAGGGCGTCAGGAATTATAGCTATTTTATTGAGCACTTTTTGCAAAATCAAGTGTACATCTATATATATATATACGATATGATTTGAGGATAAGAGTAAAAAATTCACGTCTTATTGTTGTAAAATATTTTACAATCATCCAAGAAATTGACGAAGATGCGGCTTTGACAATCGTTATAAAAGCAAAGATTGACCACGCTATTATCAAACAACTTACTTATTTTAAAATTATTTCTCTTCATTTACTCGATAACATTTATCCGTGAACATTTTTGTGATTAATAACAAAAATCTGGATTAATATATTATTGTAATAACAGTAATATATTATAATAATACTTAATGATTTTAAAATAAAAAAAAATTTGTAACGATTTACACGAAGCTTTTTTTACTCTTATATTTAATATTCAAATATATGTAAATATATAAAAAAAAAATAAAAAATATAAGAACTAAATGAATCGAACTACTTCAAACAAGCGAAGAATGCCTCATTGTATTTGAAAATGTGTTATTTTCATAAAATAACTTTTTTTTTCGTTGTAATCGAGCATTATTCTAGTACGAAATATAACATTGCCTTATTAATGTGTCGATAAATTACAATGTACGATTAATATTACGAGTATTTCAAAATAATATTATTTCCTACGAGGCGATATCCAATATCACTATATGTAAATAATAGACGAGCTCTCAATCGCAGTATAATGTTTATACACTGGCAAGTAAGAATATTTTTACAAATTTACCCAAAGAGAGCATATAGTAAATGTATAAATTTATGCCTATATAATCTCAACAAAAATCGTATCGGATCGTACACGCGAGCTATAACAACTACCTGATTTTCTTCGTGTCGAAGTAAAGAGTGCTGCCCTCTTGCGAGGATCGAAGCAGCTCTTTTTCATACGAATCATCCATCCGCGGGTAAAGAAACTTTCTACACAGTCATTATATATCTCTTATTGGCATACGGCCAAGAAGGATGTGTATCTTTTGCTCGCATGATTTTCGCTGTTAAAAAAAATAATCTTTTATTCTCCGCGAATGGTTATAAAAATAGTATACGTGAATATGAATTAAAAAATAATGTAATAACGGACAAATCCAATTATAATAATTATCTAATGTAATTTTCTAGATAAGTCGAAACGAATATATCATTACTCCGACATGAATAATGATTGTGTATTTTTACTTTATGCATGTGTAGTTATTTAATGATGATATAACCTCTATTTTATAAATAGTAAAATACAGTAAGTATCACTCACTAGATTTCACCTAATCATTAACGGTATTTATTCTACAATATATACATGCGTGAAAGAAAACAAGGATATAAATGTATAAGTAAATTTCTATGAAGCATTGAAATCAGTGATTAATAACTAATAATTTAATAGCGCTTTTATTTTCGTTCGAAGTGTCTGAAACTCCTACCCGTTCATTAAATTGCATAAATTAAAATTTTTTTTACTGATATATAAAAATTTATTTGCATTATTTTACACACATATAGTTTGTTAATCGTTTTGATTACAACAAGAAATAAAATTTCTCTGAAGATATTTGTAGACAAGACCCATCGTACCATTTTATTAAATTTCGTTTTACTTATTAGCTATAATATTTTATTATTTTTATACGATCATCTTTTCAAATTATGACAATAGTTAGTTACAGAGTGTATCTCGATTTTATTATGTTCTCAATTTGCATTTGGATCGAAAACGTTGGCGCAAGAAAATCTGTCCAAACTTCGGAATTGCGGGCCTCCGTTCGTGTAAAATTTCTTTTCGAGAGTTAGCCGAATAATCAGAAAGAAAAAAAAGAAATCACCGCCAATTATCCAATGCTCCAAATATTTTACTGGACGTTTGAAAAAATCTTAAGAGCATATACTTTCAATTAATTTTCGGCTAATAAGCTCTCTTTTGCTTTCACAAACATTTTTTTATTAAAATCTAAACCTTTTCGAAAAGCCGGAAAAAACTTATTATTATAGACGTTTTTCGGCTTATAACAAGATGACCGATCGTATGTAATTTCTTGAGGGAACGATTCGCCCAGCGAATTGAGGGGGTTGAGCCGCCCGCCCGAACTTCTGATTAGAATATGAATATTTTAGCCGATTGAAAAATAGAAGTGCCCATATGGAGGTTGTGCCGAAGATATATATATATATCTATATATCTATATCTATATATAACATTGGTAAGAATTTTATTTAACATTTACAAGAAGTTATGCGATCTGCCTTTTATTTCTGAACCTGTATGCACGCTATCCAACAAAGCTCACTACGTTTGAAATTATTGGTCTCGAATTTTTTAAAAATAAATTCTCATTTTTTTTTTTTTTTTAGTACAACGATGCTCTTAACGGAAGGGAACATACCTGCTTGGTATCCTCGTCCCCTCCCCTCCACCCAAAAAGGTTCCATCCATGTTTCAAGCATTCGACGTATAATTATACTAAGTCCGCGCTATGCGTTAAATTCGGGATTATATTTGCTTCGTACACAACCTTAAACCTATTCAATAATTGAATCTTTTTTCTTTAAATAGTCTTTTTTTAATTTCTGCACTGCAATATATGCGTATAATCATCCAGATCGAGCTCCGTAAGAACAAGCGCGTCCCCTTTCGATCTTGTCCAGAGCTTCGAAATTGATGTAAATACGTCGGAGAGGGCGCTCGGACTCTGGACCAGTTATGTAATTCAAGTAAATCATCCAGGTGGTGGATAATTAAATGGCAATGAGAGAGGAGGGGGGAGATAAGCGTAAAAATGTTCAAGAGAGTCAAGGAGAGAAAAAAAAGCATGTATACAGATATATGAACGTATGGCGTACCTTAGAATCGGCTCTGAGTAGTCGCGCTCCTCGGCCGCGCTCAGGAAGCCCGGCGGCGCCTCATTGACGGTGGACGAGGTGGAGCCGCGGGGCGACCTCGGGCCACCCTCCGGTTCTCCGATCAGCAGCTCAGTGCGGCCATTCTGAAAGGGACTGCTGGCACGGCGCTCGCTCGCCCGAACGCCGCCCACCTGAAGCGCCTGGAACAGCGCGTGACGTTTTGTCAGGGTTAAGCACGTGCTTGGGGGATTTTTACAAAATTTGTTTATTTCTATTTTTAATCATCGTCTTTTTTTTCCCCCTCTTTAATTTTTCGCTTTTCAACGCGATTTATGGCCCATTTTACGCATTATTCGCATCTACACATCGGCGCGCAATGATTCTTTTACATTGCTCGTAGCTTGGTAACGATGTCTTTAAGGGTGCGTGGACGAGGCGAAAGTAGCTTACGCTTGGGAAATGCGAAGAGCAGATTATAAAATGACTGTAAATGTTAGTAATAAAATGGCTTTGCTGCTGAGTGCAATTTATAAATAATATTTATCGATGGATTTCTAAAAGAACATCGGTATTTTTCAATAATCGTATGATTTCAATGATCTTTTCTAAGACAATTACTCTTCCTTTTAACAACATTTTCATTTGTACAAAATATGTTTTCATAAAAAATTTTTATTATTTTTTTTACATAGATAATTAAAATTTCATTTTTCTTTCATAATAAGTAAAAAAAATTTTATTTATCATATTTTAATACTCATTAATAAGTATTCCTGTTAATATTATATCGTGGAAAAGTCCTTAGACACGGATCTTAAAGCAATATTTCGATATTTATCAGTGAACTGAAATAAAATATGAAAAAGTAAGGTTTGACCAAGAGCCTTATTCGGCTCGCTTTTATTTATTCTTTATCTAAAACACCAATCATATAGTTTCATAATCAGTGTACTTTTAATTATTTAAATAAATTGTTCGCTTCGCGGCAATGACACATCGTATTTCATGGTTTTATCCAATTTTCGGCAATATTGGGACAATAACATAAAATCAGAAAGTTTGAAATCTTGTCATCCTGTATGATTATAGCAGTATAAGTCGTGTAAAGGAGAAAATTAAGAGCCTATGAAAACGTGTTTAAGACAACATAAAAAAAGCGATATCAAGATTAACAAAACATTCATTGTAATTTTACAGAAATTTATATTAATTTTTTGTGAACATGTGTATATTTCCAAAAAGCAATCGCCAAGAGTACTATCGAATCGCTCGAGAAATATAAATGGCTACTATATATGTATAGTACTCGAAAAGAGGTCGAAGGAGATTGGTTTTTCCAAAAAAAATTTAATTTTCCACAACTTTATTTAGTTATACGATATTGACGGGGTAAAAAATTTATTTATGGTAGTAGCTAAACCTTATTGGCTGACTTAGAATGAATCTTGCAAGGAATGATTAATAATTCTTTCGTCCAACTATGCTGAAATCTTTTTCTCGAGAATGGACGATCTCTATTTATTAGATCGAAAAAACTAAATTTTTACAAATAGCTCTATAGTGTGAGTAACGTTGGTCATTACACCTGTAAAACAAAAAAGTGCCGATGGACGACAGAAGCACAATGTATTCTACTATAATACGGATACGTAATCTTAAGTTTGACTTTTTAAATTCAATTTCGCTGCCTTGTATATTCATTATAATTATCACATCATCGATTATCGTGAGAATCGTGATTTTGAGATGATGTAGGTCGTCGTATCTGGCCGATGGTATAGGAACGACTGAGATAGCGCGCTAATTCTTTTAGTTCTTTACAAAATTTATTAGTCGAGAGATTATTATTTCATTATTACACTTTTTATAATCGTACTTTTACAATCCACTCGAAGTATCAAGTTATTGTTCACATTGTCGCGCGATTCGCTAATTCGTAAACGAGGAGTTTTTTTTTTCATTCAAAAATATATATTGGCTGACAAATATAGGCGAAATATTGTTATTATATACATATGTACCTGAAGCTCCGGGTCCTCGGCAGAGCTCTGCTGCTTCTGTAACGAAGTCCGTTGGTCCGGCGAATCCTTGCCGACGACCTTTGGGATCGTGCCGTTGCTCAATTTCGGATACGCGTTCACCAGCGATCCCACCTCTCTGCAAAAGCACCAAACGCAAGATCCGCGTTTAACATATAAACAACTCTTTATCGTCCATAAAGACACACACACACATACACACACACGCACGCACGCACGCACACACACATGTAGCAAAGGTTTCGATCGGACATAAAAAGTTGTTCCCCGATAAGAAATCTGGGGACCGGGTATACCGCGTGAAGGTTATATAATAAACTCCGAAACGTGATGGACCCGAACCGTATACCTATATACATAAACCGTTGAACCAATGAACCGATCCATTCTGAGGGGGAGTAAATCCCGTAGCTACGGATATATATATATATATATATATATATATATATATATATATATATATATATAGAGAGAGAGAGAGAGAGAGAGAGAGAGAGAGAGAGAGAAAGACGAGAGACAAACAGCCGACATCGGCTGTAAAGCTTTCGAAAGCTTCGCTTTTAGGATTATATGCCCGTGCTGCGGCAATACGTATGTATGTGTGTGCGTGCGTGTGTGTGTGTGTGTGTGTGTGTGTGTGTGTGTGTGTGTGTGTGTGTGTGTGTGTGTGTGTGTGTGTGTGTATATATATACATATATAGAAGCCATCTTTCATCAAGCCGAGTGCTGATGCATCAGTTCCGCCCCTCCGTCCCCGAAACTGATGTGCGCCGGCAAGGATAAGGAACTGTTACGCGTTTATAGTTGCACATTCTTTCTCTTTTTCTATCTCTCTCTCTCTCTCTCTCTCTCTCTCCCATGCTCATTTCCAATCGCGCCTATAAAACGGTCGCCTATAAAAGGCGACCGAGTTGTAAATGGTATTATTTTGTCTCGTTCCCCGATATTAGGATACGCGAGTTGCTCAAAGCGATCGTTGAACCGTATAGGATATGGGGAAGGGGCAGGAGGATGCCTTTCGGATGGATTGCGCGTGCGCGGCTTTATGGGTCGCGGATGGTACTGACGGGCTTCTTTTAAGGGACGCGCGCAGGATCACTTGTGCCGTACGAGTGCGCAAGGGTGGAATTTTTAACTTTGTACGATGCCCAAAGGAATATCTCGAAAACTAATCGGCTCGAGGGAACGAGAAACAGCTCGACCAAGAGACCGATCTTTCGGGGCATCAAATCCGATATGTCCGAACGTGCGATCGAATGTTAAATTTCAAAATTCGACCGAGATTTGCTCTTTTATTGAACGTCCGCTTTTTTGTACCCATGCGCACTTTCGAACGGTTTCGCTTTGGCTGTAAAAGGAAGAGATTAAATGACGAGAGAGGGTGAGGTGGGGTCGAGTGAAAAATCAAGAAATTGACGAGATTTAACGGAATAAACGATTCAATTTGAATCTCAGGGCTGTACTAAGAATTCGGTAGTATCGACTTATATATTTCTGTTGCGTGATTTTAAAGGGCGCCCTTTGGCACTGCCAAGCCCTTACCCAAATCTCTTTCAAAATTCCAACAAATATATTCATTCGTCTGTACAATTCTATCTCAATGACAGGGTAGACCGGCCTTCTTCACAATCAGTTCCGTTATTTTTTCATACTCTTCATTTTTTTCTCTCTCTTTCGATCTTGAATCATTATTCCTTCACCGATTTTACTCGTTAATAATTCGTTCTGGAAGTAAGTCATTAGTCCAAATATGAGAATGGCGCCACTCGAGGATGTTAAAAATAACGCTGATCACATGCCTGGACGTATTACGCGAAATCGTACAGAAATCCATTTTTCAAAAAAATAAAAAAAAAAACCCCGAAAAACACAGCCATAGACTTACATCGAGCTTTACTACAACATTCGAATACGTCCCTTCCCACCCTCCCCCCTCAAACAGCTTTAGTTTTCGGCTAATTCCAGATTTGCTTAAGCGAAACGAGGCGAGGAGAAGAGAAAAAGTAACGGCACACTCCCCTCATACATATCCGGCAAGGCGCGCTCGCGAGCGAAATAGCGCGAGAGGATGCCCGGGTGTTACGCGCTCGTCAGCCGGACGGGAGGAAAATTCGCCGGCAACGCGCTCGGTTTCCAGCGGATTCTCGCCCCGTTCGCGTTCCTTCGGTCCTCGATCGACGCGGTTCATCGAGTATTACGTGCCATCGTGTCCGGCGCACGCCGGCGATTTTCAGGGGCGTGGTTTGCGCTGGCGCGTGTATCGAAAGCTCTCCAAACGGCTTAAAAAAGTGCGCCGACGCATTCGAACGATAGATGGACGGCGCACGCGGCGCTGTCACGGTCGGAAATGTGTATTAAAATGAAGAAAAAAAAATACGTGTATTAATATAATAAAAAAAAAAAAAACAAAAACATGTTTCACACCGATTTAGATGCAAGAAGTGCCATTTTCTCCCACCAGATCAACCCACCGGGCATACACGGATATTATTTATATAAATGCAAGCATGCGTGAAATAAATTGAACTCCAATGAGGTGTGCTCACTTGTCGGAAACTGTCACCGTGATCTGACTGCTGCTCGCCGCATCTTTCGCCGTGGGCTCTTCGCTGGTCGATGCGACTCCGCCTTCGGTTATCTGAAAAACGGTCGATATTTACATACATAAATGTATATGTATATATATATATATATATATTTATTTATATTTATTTCGTTATACAATAAGGCGTTATTTTATTATTTATTTTTTTTTTTTAGCTAACCAGCAGGAATCGGTGTTTTTATTTCCCGGTCGCTCGCAATCCAAAAGCCGCGCCGATCGGTGGAAAATCCGCTTTTCTTTATTTAACGAATTGGTTTTCTCGCCGCGCGGGCAGAGTAAAAATATTGCCCGTTCGCCGCGAGAGAGGAAAAGCTTCGCTAATCTGATTTTTATTTGACTTTCCAGAGGCTTTTCAGGTTAGCGGGCTCAAATTAACCGGTTTTGAAAACAGATTTAATCCGCGATATGTTTTATAAAGGCCACTAACTTTATCAGACTTTCTGATTTTATTCTCGAAGGGTCAAAATATTTTACCGAACTATGGCTATGTAATATAATATAATATAATGTAAGTCTTATATATGCAATCATAATTGATAGTCTCATACTAGATTGCCAAATATCATAATTACAGAGGGTTTCTTCACATTCATCCATCATCGATCATTTTTTTTCTTCTATATAATCTTCCCGAGTTTTTCTACGATCGTTCCTATATATAATTATATTTGCCGCCAGCAAGATCTGCAGAAATAAGGACGTGCACGATGACAAAAGAGCCGAGAAAACGAAAATTGGCACATAACACACACACACACACACACACACACACACACACACACTCATACAGAGGCACATACAGAGGAATGCTAATATATATATATAGTAAAGAAGAAAAAACTCAGCGACGCAGTCATAAAGAAATAGCCCAATACCGCGCATCAGCCGTCGACGATCGGTCCGATGCATAATTTAAAAAAAAAAAAAAAAAGAAAAAAAACCCACGCATGTACATAAGAGGATACAGAGATGGGAGTCAATGAAGAGCCCCCCCCCCTCTCTCCTCCCCCGAACGCTGGAACGGAAATTTATGTCCGCCGCAGGTATTGTGCGCGCGCGAGGAAGCGCCAATCAAGGCCGCGCATGCGGTGATCGTCTTTTCCAGCGTTCCGTATTTTATTTTTTTTTTTTATGCGCGCACGCACAGTTTTATGTATTACATAATCTATATATATATATATATATATATATATATATATATATATATATATATGCATATTTATATAATTGTGGAGTTATTTTTCAGGAAATTACAGCGCTCCTATATATGTGCTCGATTTTCAGCAGATATTCTATCGAATTTCGAAATGTTTATTGTTGCGATTCGATAAGAAAAATCCTGGTTGTGTGGGTGCTACAATACAAGAACAAGTACGAATTATGCGCCAGTTCTCTAGAATACTAATGGTGCACGTGTGCGGTCCATTGAGGCAATAAATACGTGTCAATCGAGATTTGGTGAACGAATTCCATACGAAAGAATTAGGAATGTTATACGATAGGAATGACGTACTTGATAGAACCGACTCCTGTCTGTAAATTATTCTTATACGTTTATACGACGTATTAATTTTGTATTAATTATCTCTTCAAAGTAACATTCTGATGAGTAAGAAAATTAAAAAAAAAGTACACACACACACACACACACACACACACACACATATATATATATATATATATATGTGTGTATGTATAAGTCATTTCAACGCTCGTAAAAGTAACGAAAAAGCCCTTCTCATTTAATTAGTCGGCCCCGATGGATGCAATAAAGATATATAAGGGCGACCCTCCCCCTTCCGCACCCCTCCTCGTCCAACTTTATGATGGAATTCAAAAGCAGCACAAAGTGTCTTTGATATAACGAGCTCGGCGCATGATTGTAATACTTACATACTTATACATATATAAAAAAATACTCGCTGCACTGCCGTATAAACTTTCTTTGAAAGTTGCTATATATATGCACGCCGCGCTGTCGCTGCGAAGCAGAGACAACTTTCTTTAATAAGAATCTTATATATATATATATATATGTGTGTGTGTGTGT
>JACCIC010000011.1:3792500-3830000 GCA_018907035.1 Sycobia sp. Sy_11
AACACTGCTTTGTGAAACAACTCGAGTCTTTTTTGTTGTTGTTGAAATTTCATTTATTATTTAAATTTGTTCCATTCAATGATACAGTGCTTGTTTTTCAATCCTTTATTAAAATTTTATTTTTCCCAAAGCCGTATTTTGTAAAAAAAGAATGCACGTAAAACATAGAATTGAAAGCTTACAATTTGAGATAACGCGGTCGGAAGTTATATAATATAATATAACTATATATATCAATATATTATATATATATATATATATATATATATATATATATATATATAATATCAATATAGAAAATATTAAAGAAATTCCATTGAAGCAAAAAATATATATTGCACGAATATAATTATAATTTGTGTGCTAAGATTTATAAATTATTCAGTCACTTAAAACTGTTATAACTGAAAATTCTATAAAAAAAAACAATTAAAAAATGTACAAATGTAAAAAAAAAAAAAAAATCAGAAATAACAAAATATCATATCAGCAATGATTCGAGCAACGGCAATGCAAATATATTACGTTGAAGATACGAATACGTAATGGAAGAGCGGCAGTTTTAAGTAAACGCTTAAAAGTTCGCGCAATTTACGTAGCGGAGATGTAGTAATGGAAAATGAAACGCGGAAGCGACCATTGTGTACATATATACGCGCGCATAAAGTATATATTGAAACTGCGAGATCGCTCTTAAGACGGCTTATAAACTCGGGGAATTTGCAAAATAATTACTCTGCCAGGCGGCTCTTTGCAGATGCTAAATTACAGGCTTTAATGATCCTCAGCGGGAACGAATTTCTATATATACATTTAGCGTTATATGGGTATAATGAGGGGAAAAAACGGCAAGGACGCTGGAAAAACTTTCGAGGCAAAAAACAAAAAAAAAAAAACAACGAAGAAGCTCTTTTAAAGATGAAGATGATTCGGCGTAAAAATTTTCTAACGCTCTTCATACTACGGTAATACAGAAGCTCTATAGAAACGTGATAGATGAAAAGGATCCCTAGACAAACACACTCGAACTTATGTACATCAGCTGTACACACACATTCACACATGCACCGAGGACGGAGTTTTATTAAAAAACAATATTGTCCAATTGCAAAGGGTAACGATAGACGGGAGAATCGGGGAGGAAAAAAAATCTTCGATTACGTGCGAGGACGTGGGTGGAAAAATGTATATATATATATATATATATATATATATATATATATATATATATATAATAGTGTCAAGCAATATCGTCGAGAGTATCGGAATGGAGATAATAGCGGGCGCGGGATATCGAAAATGGGAGGGGTCTTTATTCAGATTAGAGAAAGCGGCCCCGCGAGAACAATCGACAGTTTCGAGGCGCGTTTATTCGTGTATACACACACACGCACGCACGCACAATCGTAATATTTGTATCTACATAAAGTGTAGACGGAAAAAGTTAGTATTTTTAGAAAGGGGCACAATTGATGATGGACCGAAGCTGTACAATATCACTCGACAAAGCAGCGTGTTATTACAATAAAATATTAATAGTGCAACGGTAAATGAAAATCCAATAGAGACTTTTGAATAATTAAAATGTTATAATTTTCATGTTATATATATATCATGTATTAGCATAGGACAAATCCCGTTACACTGAGAAAAAAATGTCGGTTATCAAGTAAATATTTTCTTGTTTTTCGTACCAAGTAAATTATTTTCTTAAAACGAGAAAGTATCTTTATAATGAAGGAAGTGCTCGATTCATAAAGAGTCCACTTGAATCAAATCACGTCGTCTTAAATCTAGTGAATATTTTCTTAATTTAAGAAAATGATCTTCTTGGTTGAAAATAAGTAAATATTTACTTGATAACAGAAAATTTTCTTTAGTGTACTTATAGATGAACAAATTGTCGATGCAACCCAGCTATATAAACGCCTCCAATTCTAATTAATCTTGTGGGTATTGCGAGATCCGCCCTTGTTGAAAAGAAAAAACAAATAAAGAAAGAAATTCTGTGCACCTTCTTCGCCACACATATATCCACACATATACATGGAAGGAGAGAGAGAGAGAGAGAGAGAGAGAGAGAGAGACTGGCACACACATTCGTCAAGCAGTTTACCGAAAGGGAAAGAGGGACTGAAACGGGGGAGAAAAGTATACGTGTAATTCACTATACCTGTTGATGCAGTATCGCCTGGATATCCCGAGGTTGGATCCTCTTCAGTGCGGTCAGCCTCTCGAGTCGTTCTTTGGCGCTTCTACAAAGAACAGACGAAATGGGATTCGTTTATTATACATGCACGTGGCACGGAGCGCGCGCTCCTCCGCCTCACTTTTTTTCACGATTTCAATGCGACGTCTCATTTGAAATTGAAATAAAACAGTATCGCGCTCTTTTTATCATCCGCGCAAACTAACTGCTTTTGAAAATTATTTGAATTTTTAATTTTATTATTTTTCTCGTCAATCATGTCGCGCGGAATAGAGTTTCGGCGTTTTTTTCTTCTAAGTATTCGATTTTGCTTAATCAGAGTCACTGATCTCGCTGTCCTTCGTTCACGAACAGATTTTTTATCCTTTGGTATTTAATTTATTATTATTCAACGTGTAAATTAATAAGCTATTAGATTTAACAGTGATTCAAATATGAAAGTATACGATCGATTACCTTTTATTTTTAACACGTCGGCAATAGCAGTGTATAATTTCTTAGATATAATAAAAAGTATTATTTTAATAAACATTCTTGGATGCTTGAAGGTTAAAAATTATTCTTTACTTGATATGCGCGCTTTTATTTTCTTTACATTATCACTGTTTACCGATTCTGTTCAATCTAAACGTGTTTTTACCAGAAACTATTCAACAAAGTGATCAATCCGTTCGCGATCGGATCAGACTTCGATCGCTATTAAAGTTTTCTTATTATTTTTCATATTTTTTTTTTAATATCAATTGGCGTTTGCACGAGTTTACAAAAAACAACTCTTTCTGAAACACATCGTATCGACTTCCCTTATTATTATTATTAATACGTGAATACTTTTAGCGCACGAATATTTTAGAGCTCGAAATATGAAAAGAGAAATAATTGCCCTGTTTTATTTGTGCTTTATTGAGTAAATCCACGCAACGATAAATATTGTAAACAGAAACGGCAGCTCGCCGACAAATTTATCTAGGACGCCAGCTGTTGTTATTTAAAGCGTATAATTTATATGTGAATAAATATTATTATATATGCGCGTTAAAAAAAAAAAAAAAAGGCACGATTCTGACAAATAATGTTTAATCTTCCTAGTAGAAGATATTGCATTATGAGTAAATGCAATTGCGCACTACGCCCCGAGCATATAAATTTAAGCTTTTTCTCTTCTTCGAATGAAATTAATTTCTTTCGAGAATTATATCTACTGCGCAATATTATGAGATCTTCTTCATAATGTAAACAAAGTTAAATCCGTAAGAAAATCTTGTGTCTTTTTGAAATATTCATGCATAATGTTGGGGTGTATTAAAGCTAGTTGAGAGAAGTTATATGCTTCATTTTCTTTTTTTTAGTTTCCCGAGCTAAATAGCAGCGGTAATAAGTACGAGTGCGTTGTTAAAATTCGTAAAATATCAAAAATCGACAGGAATGAGTACAGTTACAAGAAACGAGTAACCTTCCCTAATAGAAACAGTTATGATTTTCCGTTTGTGCACGCTGACGATGCAATAATACTAATAATTTTATCGAATAAAGGGTAAGTTTGCCATTTACATTCGATGATAAGACACAATGATCGATAGGAATTTTTTTAATTTATACGTTCAATTTTGTTTTCGCGTACGTAGGTATTTTAACAATGTCCCAAAAATCCTGTGTAATATTCATCGATTTATCGCACTTTATGAAATCGGTAATGTATCATTGTTCATCGACCGAGACCACGAAATTGCCCAAAATACTTAAAGAAACTCTATTTCCATTTAACAACTTTTCGCTTTAAAATAATTTTCTTAGAATAACGGAAATTTCCACTCAAATATATATATATATATATATATATATATATATATATATATATGTATATATATAATCCAATTATTTTGTTTGATTAAATAAGAAATCTCATTTAAACTTCATCCCTTCATACATTTGCTTTTCTCATTTTTAATCAGATATCGCAGACTATGAACTATATATGTACCCGTGCGAGAAAAAAAAAGAGTCCGAGATAGATCTTGAATGGAAAATTCGCTGCAAAAAAAAAAACCGGCGTCTATATAACTACATAATGTACGAAAAGCTATAAAGTTACGATGCGCTCCAAAACGTTATTCTCTAATTCAAGATATATAGATAGATGGAAGCGGAAATGACGATTTTGTGAATTATTTAAAAAGTCGGAGGGCAAGAAAATTTAGCAACTTCAGCCAGTATATATATATATATATCTGAATTTTTGCCAAAATTTCGCTTTTAATTAAAAGTAACCGACGATTTTTTTGTTCTTTTTTTTTTCTATTTAAGAAAGAAACTTACCCCTCGACAGCGATGACCCAGGCGTCCCTTATTCCTCCGGCGTTCGGTCCATCCAGTACTGTTGGGAAAAAGTCGATTTGATTAGTTTATCGCACTCGAATTCATTGCTTGAATAATTTAATTTTACAACGTTTATTCTACGATGTTAGCGTGTCTATAGTAAATGGAATTGTTAATCGGTTGCGCTTCACGAAAAAGATCATTGTCGGATTCGATTTTCGAGAAAAATTGCCTCGG
The DNA here is from genome assembly GCA_018907035.1 of Sycobia sp. Sy_11. NCBI lineage: Eukaryota > Metazoa > Arthropoda > Insecta > Hymenoptera > Epichrysomallidae > Sycobia > Sycobia sp. Sy_11. Next base: position 3,797,263 of record JACCIC010000011.1, read on the forward strand.
ACTTGGGACGTGCTCCCTTGTAATTTCGTACCTGCTCGATTTTTCTAGAATCGAGACGTCAAGGGTGTATGTAAGTTTGCGTAAAATATGGGACAGGTCAGTAAGGATTTTTATAAAAGACAGCTGTCGTATTGTTATTAACAATTATCACAAGGACGAAGTTAAGGAGTTGATTCGAGAGTATGATTTGGGAATTGGTTCGTACTATTAAGCCCCTCTTTCGATTTTTAGCTTGATCAGGTATTATAAAGTTCGATTTTCGCTAAAAACGCGCAGTCGGTGCGACTCAAGCTGAAACTTTTATGAAAATTATGAGGGACTCCTTCGTTTCAGCATCGTTCTCGAGTATGTTTAGATTTGAAGCTGAACACAGTCATTTTTTTCTCAAACACGCGTAATTAAATTTCTGACATTTTTTATCCAAGAAATCGCTTTCTTAATTGCAATGAATCTCTTATATTGAGCTCAATCCAGGTGCCTATAAGTTAACCAAAAAAAAAGACACATTTTTAGAATTTTCTAGACTACACTATAGCTATATGAGTTTTATTATTTAAATATTTGAGTTCATGATTTATAAATCTAATATACTAATGTGTAATGTACTCTGGTGGCTGAATAAATAAAATAAATAAAAAAAAAGTACCCGGGCTCAGAGAGTCGGCGTAAAAATTATATGTATTAAGAGCCTATGTACACGAGATAGCTCAGTTTCTACGGTGAAAATCTGGATTTTTCACGAAGCACCCGTCGTACCGTTCGAATCTTCGGGATTTCAATATCGTACAGGTCGCGCAGAAAGTTTATTCAACGTTCCGAAGACGCGTCAAAAAGGTGGCGAATGAAATAATGCTCGAACGGGAATTCGTGGAAAATTCCGTAAAGTTTGTTGCGTCATTCAGTTGAAATTTATACCGTATCGCATAGGGAGCAAGAATTTTACGTTTACGAGCAAACGAACGAATTGCTTCCTTTACGCACTTAGTTCGGGGATGCTTGTCAATGAATTATTTATATTTAATATATAAATCGTATTAATTTCTGTTGGACCAGGCGTAAAATCAGATGAAATTACGTTAAAAACGAGTGTACATATATATAGTTTTAAATTCCCCTATTTTTTCACATCAAAGCGAACTATATATATATATTTGTTCGATGAAGCTTTCCGAAGTGTAACGCAACTCTATCTTATTAAGATTTTTAATTATACTGTTTTATCTCGACCAATCGCGATACACTTATAATACTTTCTGGAGCGCGAGAGAGCTTTCCTTTGATTTCAAGCCCTCCTCCCCTCTTGAAGCGTCATTTTTGCTCCCGCCAGGCGACGAAAACAGTTAAAATTACATCATCATAAAACTCTCGCTAAAAATACAATTTAATTTATGCGAAAATAGATAATTATATATTTAGAGCTTAAAAATTATTCATAGTATATATTTAATAACAAGGTATTGCACATGATAACATTAAATAAATCTTGTATGAAATATGGGTAAATTAAAAAAATAAAGTTATCTATACTATAATAATTTAACAATTTTTTAAAGAAAGAAATAAGTCATTTATATTTTACCCATTTAGCGCGATAGAAAAATTAACGTCGACAGACAGAACATACAGCCTTTAATTCGCCGAATAGAAGTAAAGAGCAAAAAAGCATTACGACAGCAATTGCCTATAAATTGGAGTATTAAGAAATTGTAATTTATATATATATATGTGTGTGTGTGTGTGTGTGTGTGTGTGTATAATCCTCGACTTCAATTTCATGCGCAAAATTATACATCTGAAGAAATATAATGTAATTTCACTTTCCAGTTAAGATTGCAGCACGGTTATTCAATCAGATATATATATATATATATATATATATATATATATATATATATATATATATATAATTAACATTTTCATTCGGTTTACACAACTTGTCTATTATGTCCTGCTTATAAACGAGAAAGCAAAAAACAAAAAGAAAAGATTCCACTCCGGCAACCGAATGGAATGCTCCGTCGAGCGAAATTTCATTTCAGTTATCAGTTCGATTCTCGCGCGGCGGTCCGATTCGAACGCGAGGTCGAGAAAATCGCCCCCCCCCCTTTCTTTACCACGACTTCGAACCAATTCTTGACGGTCTACATATATATATATATATATATATATATATATATATATATATATATATAGAATTTCAATTGATCGATTTCTTTTCTCCAGTCGTCTGTACCCGGTGCGCGACTGTATTTATCTTCAAGTTGACACGGCCGCGTCGCGCCGCAAAGATCCAATTATTATTTATCCATGGTAATATCTCCTATTTACAACGGAGCAAGCCAAAGTATTCAAGCTTTCTATACATATAAAGGTCAAGGATCGATATTTTCCCTAACCGCTGCTTCTCTTTTCCGATCGTTGATGGGGGGGTGGGGTGTGGGATGGAAACAACTTTTGAGCCAGTTCAAGGTTGTGAATTTAGATATATGTATACAATACGTGCGAGACGCGATATAAATTTATCAAAAGAATAAAAAAAGAAAAAAAAAAGAAAAAAGAAAGAAAAGAAAACTAGGACGAATTTCATTGAAATTCCCCGGGTTATCTTTTTAAAGACTTGTCTTTCTCCTTTTTTCCTTCTTCACTTTTCACAATGCATTGGGAAAATATGATTATTTTAATGGCGCTGCTCTCCTTTCGAGTATCGACGTCCACGACTATATCGACAGAGTATTTCATCTCGTCACCATGACCCGACGTGTAATTTTAAATTCACCGAACTTCATATGCGGATTACAAAAAGCTGTCTCCCTACGCTTGTCTTCCTACGGTTATTATCGCGATCAAAGCTCTACCTCCCGCCTCCCTCCCCCCCCCCCATCGTCCAAAGCGAGACGGCCGAATGAATTTTTTTCGACATATTTTCCTTCGCGGTGGCGAGGATTGGCTCCTTCATTGTCGTGCGTACCGGGCCTTTGAGTCCGTAGCGGTAGCCGTCGGACGCGTTACAGTCTCTCGTTCGAGCGTGTTGATTTTAAGGGCGAGGTACGATCGAGCATTTTCCGCTCGCACTGGACGGGGGGTGGGGGGTGGGGGGATCGCGACCGTGTTGATTTTCAACGCTTGCCCCTGACTTTCTGTATTTATCCTCAAACCTGGCTGTAGAAGTTTCTGCTTTTGTACAGCGAATAAAAGACGAATGAAATTATTCATGATGAATTTAAAATTATTCATGATATTCTCAATGTAATAACAACGAGTAACAGTAATAATTCGTGGCTCATGTTCCCGTAATAAAAAAGCTTTAAATTACGAAAAAATAAAAAATTCAAAATTACCCGCGTTCTTAACTTAATAGTGAAGTGCTCGTCCGTAATATATAAATTTTATAATTAATTGAAATAAATGTCGAATAAGCTACGAGCATAAAAATTAAACTGATAATAAAATGTAATACCAAGATTATCTATTGAACGATCAACTCTGATGAAATTGGATAGAATATTTTTAGATGTATTATTCAAAGATTTTCGATAGGTTTTTTCGAAACGTCGGCCATTTATATATATATATATATATATATATATATATATATATATATATATATATAAATCTCCAATATCTGCGAATCGACGTCGCAAAATCTTTCGTTACATGTTCTTCGGATTCTTGGCCTGAAAAATTCTTCCAAAAATGCCCCTGGGGAGAAACAATGCACACACGGTATTATATATATAATATATATATAGTCGAGAAAATTATTTTCTCCCGAATCACATGTAATTATGGCGCGCATATTAAGCATATATGTAATAAAATAATGGTTTGGAAAAAATTCGAGGGATCCAACTTTAATTGCGGTGAAAATTCATCTCAAATTTTTGCGCATATTTTGGACGGAATACAAATATAAGCTGTCGTTTTTTAGACGCAATTGAATTCGATATTATATAAGATAGCCTGCAAATAGTGAATAAGATTATACTTTTCACTCCGCTAAAAATTTCAATAATAATTAGTACTTTAATTGTAAAATACTTTAATCGTGCTTATAATAATTAGTACTATGAAATTAAAAAAAACTAGAAAAAAAAGAAAGTTATAAGTTCAGGTTATGCATTGAAAAATCTCAATATCTATATGTTTTACCTTAGGTCATCTGCTGGTACCGACATGTTCATGCATGGATTGAGAGATTCGGAAATTTATCATTTGTGAAAATTCAGAAGTAAACTCAATCCGTTATTTAATATATATATATATATATATATACATAATTGTGATGTTATTCCTTTTCCAAATGACTTTTTTTTAACCTTTGTCAATGCATAACAAAACTGTATTCCCATTATGCGCATTTTTTAAAAACTTTACTCATCTTTTTTTCTTTATCAAATTCTGTTTTTTTATTCAAATGTAGACCGAATAATCATTATAGCATCTGTACACTATTTTGAATTCTGTATTTTTCAAAAGTATAATTTTCAGTAATTAAAAATTATAATCCTGTTTACACCTTCCACATCCATTATTTGAAAGGATATAAAACAATGGTTATAAAATAATTATATATAATTATATAATGGGCAATTATATAAAACTTTTATAAGGAATATTTTTTATAATTTATGCTTTTTATATAGCTCATACACGTGACTCACGATTGCATTATTTATAGTTTATTGCCAACATCTTTCTATATAAAAAAAATGCTGTTTGTCCTGATATTCCATATAAATATATAAATGGCAAAATTTAAGATTCAAGGATTTTTTTTAAATTTATACATATAAATCAACGCAATATAGCTAAGTATTAATTAGAACGAGTAATTTGCATATTGATTTTCTATTTTTCAGTTTTCGCCGGATATGCGCAAGATTTAAAAATCTACAGCAAGCATGCAAGCATGTGGGCAAACAAACCGACAAACATATACACACAGACTCTGAACATTGAAGCCTCCAATTCTTTACATAATTCATTATCTTTCTAACGAATCTCAATATTTTTTTACGGCGAGCGGTTAAAGCGATCGTAACGCAAACATTATATCCTGTAGTTTTAGCACTATATACTAAAATTAACATCTTCCGCGAGTATTTAGTTCCGCAAGTTTTAGAGTCGAGCAACATTCCACGTAGATATGTATAGAGTGGAAACAATTTTTTTTTTTTTTTTGCATTTTTAATTAAAAACCCGGGGAGTTGTTCGAAATTCTTGTACAGAACCGCGAGATTCGGGGCGAATTAAAAATTCTTTTTGAAATTAGCATCAAAGTTATGCATATAGTATGCGATGTCGTGTCGCCGTGCAACCATACATGTTTATTTATGTATTTTTTTTTCCTATACAGTTAGATACTTTATTTACTCGAGCGTGTTTTATTCCCACTTGGAAATGCGGCGTAATGCCGCACCGCAAAATTCTTATGTTACTCTTTTCGACGTCAGGTCGCGCTTCTCCGATCTGTTTCCTTTGGAAATATAAAAAAAAAAAAAAAACGTTCGTGTTTTTTTTGTACTTCGGCGCACCGCGAAGTTTACGCAATATACATATATATGTATATATATTTATTTATTTATTTATTTATTAACCATTGTGCGTATACCTGTAATCTTTATTGGAGCGTCAGTACAAGTCGCATATTCGGCGAGTGTAAGAAACTTTTTTATGATTATTCTTATGTATGTATGTATGTATGTATGTATGTATATATATGTATATATGTATATATATATTCAAGTGGTACAGCCATTAATTTGTCTATACATGTCTCGGAGGAAAAAAATAATAAAATAAAAATAATAATAAAATTAAGTCATGTCGGAACCGCCCGTGCATGCGCGATCATGGAATTATTACACATTACATTGTAAAAATAAGGGTAAAAAAGATTAGAAAATTATACTTTATTTTTAATGCGGGATGGCTATAATTGTCTGCCTTATATTTATAGTAATTTTACAAGGAAATAGTAAAAATTCGATCAGCATCTGTATGTACCGGACTTTTGTTATATATATATATATATATATATATATATATATATATATATATATATATATATCTTTACACTTGGATAGTAAATTCGATACGTCAAGGAAGATTTACAATAATGGTACTTTTACATGCTCGCTTTGTAATTTTATACGTGGTCGCCGTCGACGTAAAATTACTGTACCCAATATACGTTGGCAAAATAAAGTACAGTGGTCTTTATCCTTTATATTTATACTTTATCATAGTGATTCGGCTACACACTGCGAGCAATGAATTGGTGGAGTTGTAAATTTACTAATTATACAAGTACGGTAAAATCACAATTTTAAACACCGTGACACGACGTGAATGTGTGTGCGTGCGCGTATCATATCCCATACTGATAGTTTACCGTTTTTCACATACACACATTTATAGAATTCAAATATTTAAATATTGTCCGTAAATCGGTTCGCTCGGAAGTTTTTCGCGGACTCCTCTACATAAATACGTTATAATGGGTACACATTACGTATAAAGATGGGCCTGAATTTTCATTTCGGAGAAATTCCGCACCTCACCGCGCGACGCGACAACGGCGGAGCGGCGGGCGCGCGAGTCGAGGATAATTTTCACCGGGCGCCGGGCGGCGTGCAGCCGTTCTCTCTGATATTTATATATGTATATATAGTTATATGTATATACACACTTTATATATATATATATATATATATATATATATATATAGACATATATATGTGTGTGTATGTATGTGTGTGTATACGTATAAGCGCGACGTTTATATATAATACCGCGGACTTCCCTTGGATCGTCTCCGGAAAGCTGTACGGCAGCGACGCGGGCGGTAAAATCGCTCTGTTCTCCGGGAATCGCGCACGGTAAAGTTTCATATATATATATATATATATATATATATATATATATATATATATATAGTCCTTTATACGAGAAAGAATTTGAGCGCGCCACGGCTGGCAGGATAATAAAGCGACGCGCGAATATTCCGAGGAGTCATATAAACGACTGCGAGTCGGGAGTTTTCCGCAAAAATTGTGTATATATATAATAAAAGCTTTCTTATATATGGAATTCAGGTAAAAGAACGATTCTGTTTCCTTTATTTTTTTTTTTTAATAAATTGCCTGTAAAACTCATATGTCGAAAACGTGGTTAATAGATTCGTAGTAATTTTTATTTTTCAGTAACAGTTTTTTTGTAGAAACAGAAACAAAAACAAAAGGAGATTATGCTGAGAGAACAAAATAAGGTCATGCATTGTCAACTGATCGTGTGCGAAATTATTTTTATACAATATTATTTCGCGGACTTTCAAAAGTATATATATATATATATATATATATATATATATATATTTTTTTTTTTTCTTCGAAACAGCGTTCCTTTATAATCGTTATCGATAATAGCTTCAAATAATGACAAGCCAATCGAGCCAAAGTATTCACACGTATTTTTGTATATACTTCAAGTTCTGGCACGCACTACAGTAATAAAGATAGAACAGAACTATTTCAATTTTTTAAGTTCGAAGAATGACGTAACGCGGACTTTTGCAAAAACCAAGCCGAAACTTTATATAATTCCGAGTATGTATTGCCTTAGGTGGAAATTCTCACGGTAACCAAACACATTGACGAATTCACGTGCAATTAATTTTTTCTCTTTTTTTTCAGATCGACTGGCAGATCGTAGCCATTGGTACCGTTTTATATAACGTCATTTAAAAAGCGGTAGCAAAAAGCGATATATGTATGTGTATATATATAGCCAATTCAAAGCCTCTTTTTATTGAGCCAAAAGAAACAAAATTTATACAGCTCCTTCGTTCGGTTAATAAAAATTATAGAACACACGCGTTATGCACTTTTTTTTTTTATAGTTCCCCATTAAACTTATGGCGAAGTGAATTTTTACCGATCGAGCAAAATCTACTCCCCTTTTCAATGATATTATAACTCTAAAGATTGAATTGTTTCCAATTTGAATTAATCGTGCCCTTCGTTTACGTCTTATTCCACATTACTGCGAGGTCCCGTTTACAGATTCATTAAGCCGTGAACGGCGCTGTGGACGTTTTTAAAATTTTATTTATACTTTTTGAATCTGAAATTTTAAAAAACGCGCGTTCTCATTTCCACAAGGTTCGGCGAACCTATCTGTAATATTGCAAGAATGCAAATTTGACGTGAGCGAAGGGCGTGGTTAACGAATATTTGCAATGGCTTAATAGTTAGGTATAAAAATCTTGAAAAACAGGCCGCTTGTTACTCAATCGTTGTAAAAGAACAGTCAACGTTCTGTTAGTAGGAAAAGACAGAAGCTTGAGGAAAGAGGCATAACGATCGAACGACCGCCTCGAGCGCGGGGATGCTGAGCGATGCAGTGGGCGCACGCGCGTAAAGGAGCAGGCGGGGGGTTGCGCGACATCCGCATGCCCATACATGTACCGTGACTGTCGCGCGAGCGCAGGGTCGAGGTGTCCGGGACCAGGGCGTACTGACTGTCGTCGTTCTCCTCCTCCTCCTCCTCCTCCTCCTCCGCCTCCTCCTCCTCCTCCTCGCCCTCGCCCCCGCCCTCGTCCTCGTCGTCGTCGATGAACCTGATCGAGGACAGATCGAAGTGCCGGGCCATCGCGTCCTCGTGCCCCGCGGCCTCCGCCGTCGCCGCCGGCTCGTCCGCCGCGGCCGCGGCGGTGGCGGCGGCCCGTACCAGGGCCGAGCGCCAGGCGCGCTCGCTCAGGGCCGGGGACTTGGGCCTGCTCGAGGCCGGGCTGTCGGCCGAGCAGCCGCACCAGGACATGCGCTGCAGCAGGAGCGACACCCGGGACTTGCCGCCGGGCCCGGGCCGGCGCTGCCCGCCCAGCTCGAGGTCGTCCTTGGAGCTCATCGTCGCGGCGGCGGCGGCGGCGGCGGCAGCGGAGCGCGTTCGCCCGTCGTCGCGGCCGTTTTTGGCATCGGACCAGACGCCTGGATAGGCGCAACTTTATCACCAAGCCTCGCCGATCCTCGTTCGATCCCAAATTATTGGATGTAATAACGCGCGCGCACTTTGTACGATGATAATTATTTCGCAGGCGTGGCAGATTGCTTTTTAAACATTTTTAACACGGCCATCGATTTTTATGCGTCATTAATGCAATAATTTTTCACATCTTTATTACTTCTGTTTTTTTTTGTTTTGTTTTTTTTTTTTTTTTTTAAAGAAATTCAGAAATTTCGAGCGATGAATGCTTCAATTACAAAAACGAATCCAATCCTGCTGCCGTTCTAATGGAATTTTCGAAAATTCTATGATTGAAAAAGTCAGCTGTATTGCGCGTTTCGTTGTGAGTTATAACACCCCTAACGCTGGTTCGTGCAGCAGGTGGCTTAGGGTGAAACGTATACGCAGTAAAAAATTTGTCTTTTTCCACTTTCTTTTTTAGAATTTCACGAAAATTTCGTTTAGACGACAGCGAAGTCATCGGTTTCATTTTTGTTTGTTTTTTTTTTTTTTTTTATAAATTGTTAAATCTATAAACTTTTACTATAGAATCATCCGAGGGCCTACTCGCTTCGAAAGAAAAGAAGGGAACCGGTTCGAAAACCAAAGAGAGCCAGTCGGATTTCAACCGAGAACCAAAGAGAACCAGTGAAAGCTTCAATAAATTGATTTTGAGCATGTCCAGACCTTATTAACCTATTTAATTACAGTCTTTTGCTACAAAATCATTATGTGAACTCAACCAGCAGGTGTTTGAAAATAAATGTATTAAAAGAACTTTCTTTCCATTTTGTCATGCAAATATCAATTTCTTCCTTTCGAAAGTACTTCATTCTCGTGAAAGATTCAATTATAAATCGAAAGTTTTACTCGTGACATATTTCCGTCCGATACTTAATTTCCAAAAGAATATCAAACTTTTATATAAATTTCAAAAACTGATTTTTTTTTTATCAAAAAGTAAAGTTTAATGAAAAATCCAGATATTCTTAACCGTACGCTGTCGAATTGATTAAAAAAATCTTTATTTGAAGAAGGAAGAATCAGATATTAGCCGATATTACATAGTCAATATCTAAAAATTGCCGAAAAATATACAAGAAGATCGAACATTTTCCGGCTCTCCTCGGTTCACTTCGGCTCTCGTCCTCGTCGCTCCTACGATCTTGACGAATGAAATTCGAGCTCATTGTTTAATTTCAAGTCTTTGGATTTCAGGTGAGAGCTGCAAAGGGGACCGAGCGTACTTTTTGAGAACTTGGGCCCTCAATCGGAGCGAGTAGCCCCTCGGAATCATCGGCTTTTGATGAACAATTCTCATAGCTAGCTGAAAATTCAAGAGTGTAGCAGGCTTATTTGAAATTTTTATCCCCTCGCAATGATATATATATATGTATATATATATTTGTATGTGTTCGGAAACCAATATATGAAAGTGAAAAATTCGCGGGGATTGCATGCTTGCGCATGCATATGTGAATCGCATCTAAGCATGGCGGTCGCTGCGCATTTCCCCGTCTTTCTGTAGAGGTTCCGACCTGCCTTTCCGACAGTTTTTCATACCCCCCCTGTCCCGACCACCAGCAAAGAAAAATCACGATGTGTCTCGACAATGTAAGACGCTGTTCACTCCCGGTCGTCGCTTTAGCGCCTTCGAGTAAAAGCGAATCACCTTCCCTCCTCCCCTCCCTCTTTCCGCCCCTGGCTCGTTCGATGAAAGACAAGGTAGGTATACGCTCCAATTCAGGATTGTGCAAGAAGGGCCGATGATGCTCGTACTATGTAAATTTTGAATTGATATTAGCGGAAAGTTCGCGATTAAAAAACGAAAAACGATTGATTAACAAAAGATTCGATCATTGAGATCATCATATCGAGTTCGACCATTCGCCTTCCAATATTCCATAGCCAAAAATCGATTCTCATACAATCGGATAAATTTTCCGAATAAAATTTTGAACATTTTGTTTTCTGCAAACACTTATTATCATTAATGACTAAAGACTGCGAATTCACCTTGAAATGATTTTTGCCAAAACGGAATTACCGCCGTAAAACCGACTGCCGATTGTCTTTCTAGGCCGCGCGTAGAATTAGCGCACCGTCCCACGTGGGAAAATAACAATCGAGCTAGATTATGGCTGTAAAGTTTTGCTGCCGGTAAGAGCGGTGCGGAATTCTTTGAATCTCACAGGTGTGGAGTCAAGACGATTTTAATCGCGATTGTTTCTTTTAAAATCTCTGCACACATATGCTTACGTACTCGTTGATGCAATTGCCTTACGCAACCCGATGCAAGCGAGCGGAAAATACGTAATTTCAGGGCCACGACGGGAGAGAGAGAGAGAGAGAGAGAGAGAGAGAGAGACAGGCGAAGGATTTATGTATCGTCCAGAGTACATTTTGAGACTGCATAATACGTGGCTGTGAGATAAGCTTCAACCGTTATTCGAACATCCGAGGTCGGGATCGTCACGACGTCGCCGGGGGTTCGGAACGTTCGAATCCCTCGATTTTCCGAACAGCCCTAATGGCAGTCGCGTGCGAGATTGGATATCAGGAAAAAATGAGCGTTTACCATTACTGCGACGAGCACAAGGTGGCATAATGTAGGTCACAACGATCATTCGACACGATGCTCGTGTTCTTTGACGAAAATTCTTAATTCGCCTCTTTTCATCCAGCAAGCAAAATATAAAGGTCACTTAAATCGACACCCGCGCCACAGGAATTCAGTATTAAAAGCGCAAGCTTCGGGGATAAATCGTTGCTTGAGCGGCGAGCAATGTGCCGTAATTCGTAGAAAAATCGAAATAAAGTCGTTTTACCGGTACGAGCCCGTTCGAACGATCGGGTCTTACACTCGCAGCGGCATCCGCGCGAGACGTTTCGATTCAATTGTCCTGCGTTCGCTCGCGCTTACCGGGCCGAAAGTACCGACGCGGTCGCGCGGTTGTCGAGCGCTTCGATCGCGTCCTCGGCAGACGCGAATTACGCAAGATCTGGTAAAATTAAACTGAGACGTTTTACGTACGGCTGCATACTATATATATATATATATATATATATATATATATATATATATATATATATATCTGTGTGTGTGTAAGACATGAAATTTGCAAGTTTCGATGGGAATGAAGGCGCGAGCTCGCCGCGTTAAATCGCCAGTCGACTCTTCCGAGATTCGAACGGATTCCTTTTCCTCGCGAGGGCGGCGATCGCGAAAAGCGGCCGGGATTACCTTCCCCTCCCCCTAATCTTAGTTTCTCTTTTTTTCCCTGCCCTCTCCTCCTCCCTCACGGACGCGACGGGGTGATCGATGGCGCTTCCGTCCCCCTCCCTCCTCCGCTCGAACTCCGCGGCGCTACCGTCCTTCTAGAACACTGGGGCGTGAGCGCCTCGGTCGTGGGAACGACGAAGTTTCCCCCACTCCCCCCCCCCAAAAATTCGCCACCGAGGCCCGAGGTAACGCGAGGACGTTTCTTCTTTACTCGCCGATTTTCCCGCTTCATCGGGAAGCCGGCAACGATTGCGCTAGCTCGCGGAATTTCGCTCGATTCGAATAGTTGCCGGGGATTCGAGAATGCGCAAATTCGTCGATCAATCGTACGAGAGTCTCGCGCGCGATTAAAAGTCCCAAGCAGCGTCGACGAACTTTTTAAATATAACGCGGGACCCAATTCCTTAAGTTATCGAGCAACGAATTGGATAAGTTCGTAATTGGTTAATTTTTTGTTTTTGTTCAAATAGGATTTTTTGCTTTGTTGGATTTTTCAATTCGAACCTGATGGATTGATGATTGCACGGGAGAGGCCGTACTTCTCTTCTTCGCCGTATTATCTCGTCAGCCAATGCGCCGAGTGCACAGAGTTTGAATATGATCATTTTCTATAAGTATAGCGGTTAAGGCTATATGTGTATATCTATATATACATATATATATATATATATATATATATATATATATATATATATTTATATACACACATGAACGACAGCCGTCGAGCAAAAAGCTTCATGCTTTATGTACGGACAGCTGCGTATGACATTTGCATAATTCCCCCTCTTACCTACGTGGACGATATCTAATTCTGTATTTCTGCCTGACTTGGATATGCACGGGCCACGGGATAAATTGCGTTATAACTGGCTTCGGTAAAGAATTTTCGCTATCTATATTCATCTATTTTATTTATTTATTTATTTATTTATTGTCTTTCACTTTCAATTTGCGCGAAAATCGCGTATGTCTTTATATCCTCGTTGTCCCCGTTTAAAAATGAATCTCAAACGGGTGATAAATAAAATTTCCGTAGAGCTCGTTTTTGCAGGTACGCCGGGGATTCTTCGACGGGGATTCGGAAAGAAGCGACTTTGATGAGAGCGGTCGGTGCAAAAATAAACAAAGCAACAAAATGCAATTTCTATATGTTCGCGACGTTCGGCCAAGGTGTAATCGTAGAAGTATTATCGATCGCTGAGAGAATTTTAATTTTTTTAAAGCAATATTAAAAACTACATAATTATGGGGGAAAATTGTGTAATGCACGAATTAGATTACGAATAAAATTACAATGAAAACTTCTTTTCGATATTTAATAGGAGAAAGTGAGATCGTTGCATTTTCTACATATCATTCGTTCTAATAAGAGGAGCATATTCATTTTAGTCTGATATTATATTACAGGTATCATAATAAATTCAGAAAGTAATTGATAACTTATAAATTTTTGCGCTGTACAAAAAAAAAAAAAACAGTTTTTTGTCCTTCACGTCTACCTTTAATAAATTTCGTTCTTAAAGAAACCGAACTCGATAACGAGCGCGATATGGAAGATTTTTCAAAAATACAGTTTGCTCTATCCGCCCCGACCTTTCCTCATTTTACCCTTCGGAAAACATAGGATCGAGATCGAACGTAGAGCGGTAGAGCGATCGATAACCGACCGGCGCAGTAGATCGTGCCGCTTCGGTGACCAAAAATTTCGCTCGGCAGGGGCCGGCCTCGGCGCGTAACGATGCGCGAGACGGAGACATTAGATTCATAAACGGCCGGGTGCGAACGCTCGTATCGTAAAAAGTCGCGCGGGCCGCGTTTAACAACGAGCGATATAAGCATTGGCAGAGGCTGCGAGGAGTATAGTTGTCCGATTGGAAAATCGTGCGTACCCGAGGCTAGCGAAAAATATACTCGAGCGCAATAAGATTAATCACTGCCGTGCTTGGTATTGTCAAAGGGAAGTCTTCGGTCTCTCGCGAGAGAGACGTGGCGAGGCAACCGAACGGTGCAAAACTTTTTTTCAATTACGAAACTCTGCAAAGGAGTTGTAGATATTATGCATAGATGACGATGGGACTTATCTTGATTGCGAATTCAACGGATACATTCACGGTGAAAAACAAAAATTCATTCTTATTTCACCGACTGATTTTCTGGCAAGATTTTTTTCCTTCACGTTCGCTGCTTATTACGCGAACCGTCGCTCGCGCCAATGTCAACCGCGAGGCGAACTCGGGATATGGGTCCGGGAGAGTTTCCCAAATCCCAGGACCGTCTACGATCGATTTATCTTTGTTAACGATAAAAGTCAACGCTCGCAAACGCGTCGGCCGCCGGGCCACTCACGTATCGGCCTTACGAAGGTGAACGCGTCGGCGCGATCGCCGCCAACGCGGCTGGGCTTGGCGTAACGAAGACCGAGGCGGGCGCGGACCGGAAGCTCCGGCGGAAGTAGCCCGATTAAAACCCTCGCGGGCGACCCCGGCGCTATTACGAGCGGACTTCTCGCGACGGGCACGGGAGGCGCGCCGTTTCGCATTGATCCGAGAGCTCGGGCCGTCGCCGCCCGCCGCGCGCGTCCGATCGCGGTTTTGAGCCGGGCGATCGTCGGAATTGATCCATCCGCCAAAAATTCGATGACATCCGCGCGCGTCTCGACACGCAAGTCATTCCTCGGTTAGGAAATCGAGTCCGAGTGATTCTTACTCGACCTGTGCCGCTCTCGTCTTCGAGCGCCCGACGAAACCGGCGCGTCCTCGCGTCCGTCAGTCGATGTACGTACGTTCGGCGCAGAAGAACGTCCGGATGAAAAACTTTTAATGCAGGCGCACGCGGGGTGATACTGGATTAAAGCTCATATGTAGGTGTATTTATATATATATATATATATATATATATATATATATATATATATATATATATATATATATATATATATAGGTAAGCGGACTATACGCGGCTCGAGTTAAAATTGGTCTAAGACGTTTTTTTCGAACGTCTCTCGCCGCCTCGAGCGCTCGTCTTACAGATCGCGCATCAGGGTGTCTCACTCCTTCCCTCTTCCTCTCGCTCGTCTTGACTATTTTCGAATACGTGCGCGCGTGCGCGCGCTCGCTCGCGAGTAAGAGAGAGCTTTGTCGTTTTTTTTTTATTTTAAAGCTCTCTCTCTCTCCCTCTCTCTCTCTCTCTCTCTCTCCCTCACTCTCTCTCTACCTCTCTGTCTCTCTCTCACTCTCTCTCTATCTCTCTCTCTCTCTCTCTCTCTCCGCCCGCGATACTTATTATTAGGATCTTTAGCGACTACGCGTGTCGGTGGCCTTCGCGACTCGCGCGCTGGAGTTCGTTGGATAAAGACAGAGGGAGAGTCAGAGTGAGAGCGAGAGAGAGAGAGAGAGAGAGAGAGAGAGAGAGAGAGAGAGAGAGAGAGAGAGAGATTAGTAAGTACTATATGGGAGAATCTGCGCTTATGTGCGAGGACGGGGGTGGACAAACATAACCGAATGGACAAAATATCATTTCTCGAATTTGCACGAAATTTTGGCACACATACATATATATATATATATATATATATATATATATATATATATATATAGGAATGCAATAAGAAGCGCTATACACTCATTGAAAATTTCAGAATTTATATATATTACATTTCGATATCATTTTTAAGTTCTGCCCGCGTAGCAGTGAATTAATCACGGGGAACCGCGCACTCGCGGGTCCTCGAGCCTACTATGTTCATCTATTATAATGCACTCGTCGTCGGCTTCCACTTAATATTTATGCACACCGATAGACGCATCTAAACAACGCTCGCCAATCGGCGGAGAACACTCTGTCAAATCGACAGCTTGCCTCACTCTTTCCCTCTCTCTCTCTCTCCTTCTATACCTCTCTCACTCGCACCTTTATTTATACACATGCACTTTCTCACTCGCGCGTAACGCACAAAACATCCGTACCCGCACTCGGCGGAATTTCGTGCGATAATTGCGCTCTTATACGAAGGAGGGAGAGGGCGAGAGAGAGAGAGAGAGAGTGAGAGAGGAACGATAACGCGCGCACGATTATAACGGAGAAAGTTGCGGCGCGACGCGGGCCTTCCCATAGCGCGACTGACTGAGACAGACGGGGAGACACTGGAGAAGAGAGGGAGAGAAAGAGGGAGCTTTCGCTTCCCGGCTTTCGGGGCGAGCCGATGACGCCAGGTCTCTCGCCTTCTCTCTCTTCTCTCTCTCTCTCTCTCTCTCTCTCTATCTCAATATATATATATATACATGCGCGCGCCCGGTGATGATGCGAGCGGACCGCGCACGTGGGTTTATTTTTTCCTGCCCCTCCCCCCACCCCACCCCAACCGCCGGAACGACGACGTGGGCATCGGGCGGGTGCAGGCCGAGATGATGAGAGCGGGAGACCGGCTTTTAGAGCCACTCCCCGGCGGAGAGGTGAGCGGATTTGCGATTTGAAGGGCGCTCGCTGCTGACTCCGCTGACTCCTCTTCTTCGAGCTTGACGACGAGCCGGGTATGGGGAGGGGGTGGGGAGGCTTTGATTTTTCACGGGCGCGCCGCTTGCGCGTGCAGATTTTGTTCTTGAACGAAAAAACAGACACACACACACACACAACGAATACGATTGTGGAGGCGAACGCGCTTTTGTCTAGCTTGGGACAAAGGGCTCGAGGGGGGATAAGAATGAGAGAGAGAGAGAGAGAGAGAGAGAGAGAGAGTTTGTCGTGAGAAGAAAAAATTATCAAGTACAGGCTCGCCATTGTCATCCGACTAAGGTAATGCCTGTATTCGAGCATTTTACGACCTATGCGTATAAAGACACGCGAGCATTGCGACTCTTCGACTAAATCGTTGGAAAAATGTTTATCTCGAGCCTCGTCCTCCTATCGAGTCATCTGCCCTCCCGGCTCAAATACAAATCCAGCTGTTTCCCGTGAGACTTTCGCGCGCCTCTCCGCGGAGAAGCTTCCCGGAGTACTTAAAATACATTTACCGCCAAGCAGGCCTCTGCGAGCACGATTATTCCAACTATACACATATACAGGCTATTCGTCAAATGCATTAAACGCACCTCGATCGGATGTATAATCTCGATAATCTCTATAATCTCGCGACACTTTGTCGAAATGAAACGTCGTCCTTTTTTTTTTTGTCTATGGTAAATTTCCAACACATGGGACTGAACGCCTGGTGAAAGTTTTCGGGAAAATCTCCGAGGAAATCAATTTGAAGATCGGAACTCGCGGCCGCGCACGCAGCGGTATTCATCGCAGCATAATGCTTAATGGATTTTTTTCTTCTTCTTTTCAATATCGATTCGCGCATTGAGCGTAGCACGTTACATTAAAACCGCGATAAACTCGATCTAAACTCTCGAATCGCATGAGCTGTAACTCTAACTTTTTTTTTTTTTTTTTTCGAAATGGTTTTCCAGTCGATCCACTATTATCTCGGCGTTAAAGCGATCCTCGACGAATGAGCTTTAATTATTAATTAAATCTTTATTAAATCGTAAATAATGTTAAAGAGATCGAGATTAATTATGGATAAATTTTCGTCCATTTACCAGACGCAGTGTGAAAATGTAATTATATTTATTTATATTATATTTGTAGAAGTAAAAATTTTTTCTTAATTTATAAATTTTTGTCGCATGTTAAGCATACGACCAAAGGCGTCCTAGATGTTAACCGAATACACGCCTAGAAGTTGTTAATCGAAAAATTCAGTATAATCATTATTAGTCGTTGTTAACGTCGTTGTTATATATATATGTATAACGTTGTTATATATATATATAATGAAATTCTAAATGATGCCGAAGTAAAGAAGAGAATAAAACGAAAACGGGTCGGATGTAGCTGCACAAGCGTGTACGTCAGATTTCGACGCAAATGGTTCTCGACTCTAAAATTAATCAACGCCTGTTCGATGCTTTCGTGATCTTCGGGGGCCCCAATGGCGATCGTAACTATCATAGTCCGAGCGCGGGCAGGCAGCTCGTCATGCCATCTTCTATTTAATCCCATAAACTCTCATACAGGCAACGTTCCGCGTCATTATGCTGCGTTTCTCGGTGCGCGAAATCAATTGTTCAAGGTTACCGTGGGACTGATAATGGCCCGTTTCCGTTGCCAAGGGCCCATCGGCGAACGGAAATGGCCATTTTATTTTCGTTACCTGGACAGGTTAAAGAAATATCACCAGCCGAATAATTCATATGCTAACGATCGAATGCCAGCGGAACTTCGGGTGGATTCGAACGATTCAGGGGTTTCGTTTATTTCACCCGCAACTCAACGTCCACTAAGAATTTTTAGATCCAATATGGCCCATTGTAAGGTCGAAGCAATCATCCACGGGGCAAACCCCTTGCAAATGTGTCGAAATAAAATTTTATAAACGGTATAAGTTCCGACTCTTGGAATTTACAAAATGAGAATGGTAAGCAATAGTTTTACGATCGTTTATAAAAAAAAATTCGATCGATTTGCCTTAAGATAATGGAAAAAGACGCAGACGGAATTATTACTAGTTTTATAAGGTACAATAACTTTACATATCGTAAAGTTTCAGTAAAAAATAGGTAAATAAGAGAAATAGGCTCTAAATAGAAATTCCCAGTTTAATAACAGTTCAAGTGACATAAGACTTATTATTATTGAAACAGCATTATTTATCGAAGTAGTTGGATAATACGAAAAAAATCATAACAACCATTGCGCTGCGTAAATTTCCCCCTTTTCCGCTCATTCGTCGATCGCGTAAAATCGTATCGAACCCCCCCAAAAAAAAAAAAAAACAAAAATTCACACGTCGACGACTAGTCTGTTGGACGTACTTCCCCTTCCCCTTGCGCCCGAGCCGCGCATACGCGTCTCGTTGCAATTGCGAGGGCGCGCGCGCGCGCGCTCCGATTTTCGTCAACGGCCAGGGGAAAAGTGAAAATGGCGCGTACCCGCTGACGATAACGCCACAGCAGCATGTGAACTTCACCCGCTGCGTCGCGGTCGTGGCTCGTCGCATGGAATCCGTGGTCGTGCGAACGAGAGGGCGAGAGAGAGAGAGAGAGAGAGAGGAGGGGGGGCGGTGGAGGGGGGCGGGCGATAATACAGAGGACCGGTAGAGACGGCGGGGGAGCCAGGTCGGGCGCTGTGCGCGCGCGCGCGCGCGAGCTCACGTTTATATTTGGAAGGCGCCGCGACGATAAAAAATAAGAGCGCGCGCCCGGTTCAACGCACCGAGAGCGCCCGCCCGCGGCGGCGAGCTTTTTTACCGCTCTCTTTACAGATATGTTCTTTTGCTTCTTCTTCTTCTTATTATTATTATTATTATTACTATTCATTTTACTTTTTTTTCCTCTTGTTGTTCTTATTTTATTTATTACACTATTGCAGCTTTATCGCTAGCATTAGAATTTTAAAGGTGAATTTAAGTATTACAGAATTTGGGGAGGGGGCAGGCGCATGTCAAAGACTGTTGTTTGTTGTAGTGTACTGTATAATATCAAATTTAAAACAAAGTCTATAATTGATACAGCTACGAGTGATAATGACTTTTAGATTATTTGGTATAAATAATTGACCTTTTTTGCACACTAGGCCCTCTTTATTTGTCCCCATTCGCGGGAAAACTGCTTTAGTCGTAACAATTATTTTATTTAGTAAATCTAAAAAGTTATTATGAAATGAACGTTAGTCTTAACCGAAAACTAAAATCACTTAGAATTTGATAGAGTCGTTTCAACGGTTTTCAATAGTTGGTGAAGCCAAGTATTATTTAATTATAAAAGGTATAGTAAAAAGCGATTTTTTGCTTATATATATATATATATATATATATATATATATATATATATATATATATATATATGCATATATCATCGATACATAAGCATTTTAGGTGTAAGTAGCAACGGATACGTTTACACAGACAATTTATATATTTCTTATACAAGTCTTATAAAAAATAAAAAATCGGTTAAATACCTATTGGATGCTACGGGATATAGTATTTAGTTACATCCCAGAAGCTTGAAATAAATTTCTGTTAATACGTTAATAAATTTTGTGCATATCGAAATAAGTTAATTAACGCAATCCTAGAAAATCATTTTATCCCTGTATAATTCTATTATACAATAAGGAAAATTATTCTTCTTAAAGGATTATAAAGCTGGCTAAGCTGTTTCAATACATTAAATAAATATACTCGATTAATGTTGGAAAAATTAAAATATCATACTGTTAAGTAGATTCGTCGATTTAGATATTTTTCGTGCTGTAAACTTTATTTATATAGACTTCCGACAGAGAAAGATTTTAGTGAATTTATTTCTTACTTTATACATTACCATTTTACTCCTTAATTCAGTGTAATAAAGTAAATAGCGATGAATACTAGTAAAAAAAGCATTGGATGTATTTGCTTGAGTTAAGAATTATTTTACTTAGTAATTATAAAAAATTATTTATATGCAATAAATCATTTAAGGAACTAGTTAATAAAATTATGTTTGAAATAATTCCTTATTGAAGATCTGTCAGCGTTAATGGAAACGTAAGACATTCCAATTCACGGCGGATGTTAAAAATGTTAAAAAAAAAATTCTCTCTCCCTTTCATCGTATAAAAATAGTTGGCGTTTTTTACTCACAGCCATTTCGAATGCTATTTATATATATATATATATATATATATATATATATATATATATATATTTCGCGTAAAATAAATAATAATGATCGTTTTTTCAGGCAATTTACGAAACTTATTTCGCACAACTTATCATAAAAAACGCTTTTAAATATATATATATCTATATATATATAGCCTTCGAGCGACTCACTCTTATTGCTCACCGGGATAAATTACTGTTTCAGAACTGTTCTTTCGACATCGCTGTTGCTCCAGCTATCTTGCTCTCCCTCGTACACTTGACTTACAATCCGCCTACGATTATAAATGTTTTCCAAAAAAAAAAAAAAAAATCCCGTACTAGTAAAACGAACGCCTTCGGCAAAAATCGATCTACCGCATGCATCCATAAGGTGCTATTGTCGCTTCGATCGCGTCATAGCTCACTTTGAAAAAAGAGAGAAAAAAAAAACAAAAAATACCAAACAACATCGAAACCAAAACGGGGAATAAGCGTTTTTACAGCATTTGGCGCGTGCGCTGCGTAAAATTTTATTTCCTCCTCCGCCTACCGCCCCGCTTAGAGGACCTCGACGCGCGAGCCTCGAGAGCTTCGGCGAGAGAGGCCGGGAATTTATATTAGAACCGCTGATTCGAGAGGAAAGAGAAAAAGACGAAGGTGAACGGTGAGGGGGGGGGGTTGGAGGAGGAGTAGGAGGCGTCGAGCGCGCGCACGGCAAACGAGCGAATTTTCTCCTCAAATTGCGCCTCGCGCGAGAGAAACGGAGAGGTTCGGGTGGGAGTGTGGGGTGTGGGGGCGCGGGAGGGGAGGAAGTAGAAAAGGATCCAACGGCGCGACAGCGCCATACCCTCCTACGCCCCCGCATTATTTTCGCAATCGCGCGAGTCGCGCATTATGCTCGGTCGATCTCCCACCTACTTCTCTGTGTCGGTCGCTCTCTCTCTCTCTCTCTCTCTCTCTCTCTCTCTCTGTCGGTCTCTCGCTCGCTCGATTCGTTATTTCCTTTTTTTTTCTCTTGCGCTTACGGTTTTTTGTCGCTGCGCGGTGCGCGCTGCAATGGGGGTCGGAGGGAGGGGGTCGCAGCACGAACGTTTGCGGGAGGTGGCTTTGCGCGTGGCTTATTATATATCTATATATCTATACATATAAATATATATATATATATATATATATATATATATATATATAGTTTTTATAAGAGCCAAAAAAGAGAATATCAGAATATTGTATAAATACTTTAAATTTCGCACTCCGCTGGATATCAAAGGCGCACGGGAGGGAAAGAAGAGCCGGCCGAAAGAAATGTGCGAATGATAATTTTTTTTCCTTTTTCTTCTTTCTATATATATATATAGATATATTCTTTTTCAAAGTGTTACATCGCGGTCTCGCGTTACTGGATATCCGCTCGAAAGACCAAGGCATTACGTCTACGACACGAATAGCAAGGCGACGTTAAATTTAGCTAAAAGAAGAGCTGTATCCAATTACATTTGAGCTCATATTAATTTTAATGTAAAAAATTAAGATTAACGTTCATATTGATTTTGTCAGATTTGACTTTGAACAGATTGAAAATTAATCGTGAAGTGCATCGTATAGATTGTATTATTATATATTGTACATTGTACGTTGCATTTTGTAAGCTTGCATGAATATAGAATGATATTAATTCAAATATAAATATAAAGTTATTTCAGTTACAGATATATGAATTAATATATCGATTTGTTGGAATTGGTAATTTAGCCAGAAATAGTGAAAATAATTACTATACAGTATTCCTCTTCTTAACGATGAATATCTAATTACGAAGGATGATTATTTTTATGCAATTATCGATTATTAAAATGCACCTATTTTACAATCATTCCTAAAAACTCTAATGCGTTTTTTACTTTCGTACTGTTAAGATCGGTTTCGAGTTAAAATTTTTTCAGTACATTGTAATTTATGTCTAAAGTCCAATCCATGTTTCAATCAGTAATTGCGGTACAATAATATCTCAAGCGCATAATCGATTAAACTTGTGAAAATTATGCCATCTAACCACCAGAAACGATCTCCAATTCTGGATGGGAAAGCAAAAAAAAAAAAAAAAAAAAACATACAAATCGAATAAAAAGTACAAAAACGAGCGACAGAGCGAGAGAAATAAATAAAGTTTGATTGATTGCAAAATTTTATTAAATTCTCGAATATTTAAATCTTATTAAAGATAATTGAAAGTTGCACAAAGTACAGATAGAGGAGCTATGATCAATAAAACCCAACAATATATAAATATAATAGACGTACGAATACTGCAATACGAAAAAAGTGCGTTCAAATATAGTAGAATTTACAAAGATAATAATGTTACGAGTAAAAATATAAGCGCGAGAAACGGAGAGAGAGAGAGAGAGAGAGAGAGAGAGAGAGAGAGAGAGAGAGAGAGAAGAGACACCCGGTAAAGCAAGTGTAGAGCGCATAAGAATAAGTACTCAGCGGCTAGAAGTGGGGGGGGGGTCGGGGGTGGGAGCACTTCTTTTCGAAGAAACAGAAGGGGCGTAGGGCAACCGCAGCCGGGAATTAAATTGCTCCCAACGCCCGACCTCTTTTGTTTCTTTTTTTCCTGTTTTTGCTTTCTTTTTATTTATTTTTTTTTTTTTTTTTGTTGTTAAACGAGAAGCGCCCTCGGCTTTTCTGGCTCGCTCGTCCCATCTATCGGGTTCTCCCGCCAAAAAGGCCAGATTCTGGGCCATCAGGGCTACGCCATGACCTATACAGGTGCATCCCGAAGGACGGCGTTTATTTACGGCCCTCCTCACCCCTCCTCGCTCTTCCTCTCTCTCTCTCACTCTCTCTCTCTCTCTCTCTCTCTCTCTCTCTCTCTCTCGCTCTCATTCTCTCACTCTCAGTCCCTCTCCAACCCCGCTAGTTGGTCTGGAAATAATGGCTTTCATCGTCTCTGCCCCTGCCCCTCGACCCCGCCGCTCCCGCTCGCCGCTGAAAACTCGCCCCTACGAGGGACGGCCGCCGGCGGAAGCGACAAACGGAATCCGATGGCGAGCGGAAGTGCTTCTCGCTCGGCGCGGGCGCCGCGCGCCGCGTCCGCTAAAAGTTGCCGCTGGCACGAGCTTAGAGAGAAATAAAAGTTAGCTTTGTGCGCTGTACATCTACGTGTATATATATATATATATATATATATATATATATATATATATATATGTATGTATTATATAAGCCACCGGAAGAAAATGGGTCAGCGGCAATGAGTGCCGGTGGCGGTTGCGGGGGCGTGGGAGGGTAGGGACGAAGAGCTTTTGCGGCTTGCGGATTTCGGCGAAACTGTGCGCGGGACGGTCGATGCTGCGCCGCGCCGCCCGCGCTGATGATGAAAGCCGGCGGACGACAAAAGCCCGGACCGAGGAGACTTGATTGCGAATTGAAATCTACACCCCGCGCGCTCTGCTTGGATAATTCGATATATATATATATACACACGTACACACATGTGTGTGTATGTATGTGTGTGTGTTGTGTGTGTGTGTGTGTGTATTTATATACACGAAATGGATTTTTGTCCATTTTTGTAGCCCCAGATTTAGGTATTATAGTGACGAAACAAATGACAGGAAACATTACTCATTCTGATCACATTTATTTAAGTCGAGAAATATTAGTCGAAGTGAAATAAATATGTTTTTAATTGAATAAAATGGTTTTTTATCTAAATATATTTTGCCAAATTGAAAAAAATTTTTTCTTAGTGAGGGCATTGTGCTTTTACCGTTGAGAGCAATGTTAAATAAACCATAATAGTGGAATAATAAATAAATACCGTAGAGTGTACATGAGTATTGAGCAGTAAATGAGGAAAATATAGTATGATAGTATTAATATGTGTGTGTGTGTGGTGTGTGTTTGCGTTTGTAACAACTGTGTATTTTAACACTATTACGAAATTTAAGTAATTTAGTATAAAATTTCAAACTTACGCACATGCTTCACGGACTCGCGCGGACACACACACATAAACAGATTTTATTATACGTATCTGAAATGATTTATGCTGGATGGAGAGATTCTATTATTTAAGAAACACAGAGTTCATTATCCCATTACTTCTTTCCATTTCGGTAATTTCGTGCTTAAAATACCGGGAAACGATTTGAATGGCGCGTAATACATTTCTACGGTACAAAAACTGCGCTCGCCGCGGCTCTTCATGGAAGGCACAGCTCTTACGTATATGTATATATATATATATATATATCCAAACCGCAAAAATCGTCGAGTTATATATCTCTATAATATAACGACGAGTTACCGTTGCGCGCGGAGTCCATTAATTATCCGATTCGGATATTCAATATAACGAAGCCGTATCGTGAACTGTATCGTGTTTCGGGGCCAACTTTTTATCCCGATCGCGACCGAATGAACGATGTAAAACGTTATTATTCGAGACCGAATATCGAAGGAATAGATGGAGCGCTATCTTGTAAAATGCATTGAATCATACGTATGTGAGATTTACGTGAAATCTCGTTCATTTCTATTTCAACGACGGATCTACATCGAGTAACAGCATTTACAAGTTTTACCATAATGTTTCAGATATTACGCGTGTCGTCTGAATTTTATTCATTCGATTAATGCACTAATATATAGGTATCAGCCTCCAATCTCTCAAAAGAACTCCATTATTATGCAACTGCACGCATGACTAATTGTTCAATAATCATGCACCAAAACTCTATTGAAACGATCGAATAAACTCTGCCGTAATTCGGACAAAGAAAATTTTCAACGGATGTATCAAAATGATGTTCTTCGAGTCCTCTTTAAGCTGCAATACGGATGGATTTTGCGCGTAAGAAAAATTTGCCAAGCACCGTAGTTAAAGCGCGCGCATCAAGGCGACCGCGGGAATGTCGCTGCAAAATGCCAATCTTACATCGAAACGTTAGACGGTAAATCCGTATAATGGCAGGGATTACATTCGTGTCCGAGCTCGTGATCTGCTTTTATTATTACACTTTTACATGCTCAAATCCCTTGGAACGGAACGTGGAAGGCGCCTTTCGTTTTTTCCTGCTGATTCTGCGCATAGCGCGAATCTCGCGTTTCGCGGTATAAAAAGAGGAAGGAGATAAAAGACGGTAAAATATCATCTCGCATATATGTGTATATATATATATATATATATATATATATATATATATATATATTCCCACTCGTCGTTCTACATGTCAGCTATAAATTCGAATATTATACGGTGGAAGATCAAAGGTGGAGAGTCCGCATTGATTTATATAATAATATTTTTATTAATCGAAATAACGGTCGTAATATTTTCATCGAGCGAATAACGGATTCGATAACTTAAAATAATTTTTTTTTTGTGTTCCCGCTGTATCTTTCGTATAATGTCAATTGAAAAATGTATACAAAGAGATTTTTAAAAAATATAACAATTATTTCATTCATTGTCAATTCAAATATCTCAAATATCTTGTTTCGCTGACATTTTGAATATAAATTATTGCACAACAATGAATCTAAATGTATGTAGCTCTGTTTTAATCTCTACCTCTCTCTCTCTCTCTATCTCTATCATAGTTCAATTTTTTTATTTTTTATTTTATATAAATAAAACTACATCTATCTATCTATCACTAGATAAAAACTATAGATGGCATTGAAAATACATAGTCCTTCGATTAGCGCTATGACGAATTTTCTCTTTACATTATCAGGCACCGAAGCGAGGAGATCTAAATTTTTTACGTCTTGCAGAAACACAGACAGAGCGAGAGAGAGAGAGAGAGAGAGTATAAATTTGGAATGTAAATTATCGATATTTTGGAATGAATACAGTGAAAAAAAATTTTCTTTTCTTTATTTCCAAGATTGCTTCCTATCTATTTATTAAAAATTTCTTAACTCATCCTAATAATTATAATTTATTTGAATCAAGTAAGCTCTCTTTTATAAAAAACTTTTTTTTTACAGCGACTTTCATACAGCTCTACTGCCCGCACAAATGGTTTACGAAATCGCTCCAGATTCTTTAGAAATTTATGGTCTGTTAAGAATACAATTGGCACATATATATAACCACCTCCAACATTCCGGACTAATTTCCAAGGTAAAATATTCAATATTCGACTTCCAGGGTAAAGGAATTCAATTTCACATACGTACATAGATTCCTCAGCTTAGTTTCTTTTTCACTTAAGATCTAACCTCGATTCTGACGTCACCCCAATTTTCAAGGAGAATACGCAGTGACAGCGATAAAAAAAATTTGGGACGGAAGAAAATTTTAACCGACGGAAGGAATAAGGCGACGCTTCGGACCTGAAAAAAAAATGCATATATGTATATAGATGTACGGGACTCGGAAAAACCAATCGAAACGAAAGAAAAAAAAATTAATATATAAATAAAACGAACAGGAAATGTTCCGTTATACGACGTATAATCATAACATATTCCAGCGTTATGTTAATTCGGTACTGCATTATGGACTCGCTAACACACATACACACACGCACACGGGCCGCGCGCGCGCGCGCGTGTGTGTACACATAGCCAGAATTTCGTTTGGAAAAGAGGCGAACGAACGATAAGAGGGTCTGCTGCGTGGACATTTTCCATATGAATACATATGAGAGCGTCCGCTTGGTGTGAGCGACCGAGGATATTTCTGGAGAAATTTCTTGTTCGAGAGTCTTTGCTCGGTCTCATTTGCGTATATATATATATATATATATATATATATATATATATATATATATATATATATATATACTCTAAAAAGTAAATCTGTGAATATGCTGTGATCGACATAGTTCTAAATATTACTATTTATTGAATGAATGGCTTGAAAGCTTACTTAGTTGTTCGTAACAGATACTGAATTTTTTAATGGGAACTAATCATCGAAAATTTTACCGGTTTAGTACTAGAGCTATATATATATATTTATATGAAAGCTTCCAACGAAGACTAGCACGGTTCTATCCACGACGAAAATTTGTAGATCATGCTTGGAAAATTAAGACACATCCTGTAGACTAAATAGGAATGAATCATTTTTCTCTATATATTTAAATTAGAGCTAATAAAGTTTATTCATCCGGGTAATTTCGATTTTCGTTGGGTAAATAATCAAATAATGATGTTCCAGTGGATTTTCCATTCTTTTTTAACAGCGGAGCGATTTATATATATATATATATATATATATATATATATATATATATATATATATATATATATATACTGACATTTAAAGAGTCGAGCTTAAGAAGACACATTTTTAGTTGCGTAGTTCATTTTTTCTATCCGTATCAGTTTTCTATACTAAATAAGGAATTACGCCAGTCAACTGCGGACAAATGAAATATTTGTACCGATTTTGTCTTTTTATGTAAAATTAAAAATCTTACCACAGATTCCAATCGAATACGTACATCTATATATATATATATATATATATATATATATATATATATATATATTCACCGCGGATTCACCGCGACCATTCAAATGTGGCGGCTTTAAGTCCTAAGCGATGATACGGCATTTTCCTTTGCCTCCGATCGCGAAGCCTTCGTAAGTCCCTGCATAAGTACGTCGGGATCGTTTCGCGATACGAAAAGCCATTCGTATGTAACATCCGCGATGCGAAGCATTGATGCAAATCAAAAAAAAAAAAAAAAAAAAAAAAGAAAGAAAAACCAAAGCATATGACAAAGGCATTATTCGCGCCCGGATGTCCTAATTGAATATTGTACAAAGAAGATGAAGAAGAGGAAAAGAGAAAGAAAAATGCCCAATCCTGATCGAATCACGCGTCACTCACGCGTTATTTGCTGAGTGTTTATTTGCTGAGCACGCCGTGGCAAATGGTGGCGCGCGCGACCACCGCCCCCTGAATTATTTAAGTATTTCCCTTGAATTTTGCCCGCGATTCTCCGAATTCGAATTGCAAGCCGAATTATGCCAGTTTACGTGCGCGTGCGCGTGCGTATGTCGCAAAGTGCGTCGGACGCGACGGGTCGTCGCGGACGATACGAATTCGTACGAATTTTTTTCTTCGTTTTTTAATGCGCTGAAAATTTGCAAAAAAAGAAAGAACGTGTTCGATATTAAAACGTATTACACGATTCGACGCAATTCTATTCCTTTTTTCGTGTAAAATTTTTTCCGCTTTTATTTTTTATGTTATTGAAGAGATACATTAATTTTTCATATCATATCATATCATATATATAAAAGGAAAAGAATATAGTAAGAAAACAGGATGTTCTTTTTTCTTAATAATGACTCTTCATTATCGAAGAAAAAGAAAAAAGAAAAGAAATGAAAAGAATCGATATAAATATCTACTTAGTTCAATGATCGTCTTCATTTATTTATTAATTCCTTCATGTAAGATAATCTGGTTTTTGCGAATCTCGTATCCACGTAAATAAAACGAAAGAATCTCAATGAATAAATAAATGGAAATAAAGATATAATGCAACTTAAGAATTGAAATTAGAATAATCTGTAATATCTCATTTACTCGTTGAATACGTCTGAGTGAGATGAGTGAAACATGTGTTTATACGAGTATATGTGTGCATAGCAAGTAAAGTAAAGAAAACGAACACCTAACAAGTTTATGACTACGTGCTGGAAACAATAGCCGCATCACCTAATAAGGAACAAAAAGGTATGTATCGATCGAAAAGTGCATCTGTAAGGATACTGACCAGAAGGTTTGGTATTGGTTACATCCGGATATTTGAAAAATACAGATGGCCGACTGTTGGCCGATACTGATACTAACGAGGAGTGCTAAAATTACCGACATATACGAAAAAAGGAATGTTCGCTTCAATTTTCAGATCGTTTTTTTCTTCTTCTCGTGCTCCCGCATAGGTACTAAAGTTTCGTCTATTGATAAATTAAATCAAGTCGATCGGGAAGTTAAAAGTTGACTCGTCACATTTCACAGAGGCATCGCGGCAACGTCGGCTCAATCAGTATACACGCAGCACAACAATAACGCCGCCGTAAGTATCAAGGCAGCAAGGCGGGCCAACGGCCAGTAGGGCACGAATTTCATTGGACCACCGCGGCGGAATTCATTTCGCTAAGCTCAAAGGGACGCGGACTCGCGCCGATTTCACGATCGACCCTTCGACGAAATTAAGCGCCGAAACGCAGGCGAGACGCGCTCGCGCCGCACACCATAATCCCGTTAAACGGGCCCTTTGCCTGCCTCTGCGCGTGCCGTCGAATTATGAGCCCTCCAATCCTCCTGCCCTCCCGCCCCCCCCCCGCGCGCGGTAAATTTTCCATTCAAACGGGGGAGCGGGGGGCGGGGGTGGGGAAAGTTTGGACGAGCGACTGGACGCGATATTCGGCCGCGAAATCAATCAGGAACGATCGCCGGAACCGGAGATTATCGCGGATCGGCTCGTGCGTCTCGATGAACCCCCGAGCCGTTTGCGCGATTGGGAGGGGGGGGGAGGGAGGAGGCTTCAGTCGACGCTGCAGTCCAAACGATCGTACTGATGTGCAATTTCCTCTGCGCGACGCGAACGAACTCGCTCGTTCGTCCGTGCGATTTGCATTATTGGTATATATATATATATATACGCATATGAAAAGAGGCGTTTTATAAGTTCATAATTTTTTTCATTACACTATCATTTAAGTAATACTTATATATTGCTTCGGGATCGAAAACAGATGAACAGAATTACAGTGGCAATCGTAGTACGCTTGAGATGCTGATGGAGGTTTCAGACGAATTGCTCGACAATCGCTCTTCATAGCGACAATATGTGCGTAAACAATAATACCCTATTTTCGGTTTCTCACCTACATTTTGTCACTTGCCACTTGCAATTGGAACTTTTTTCCGCATTATAAAATCTCGATCGTCAACTTTTTCCCTGGATTCGGTCTCGGGGTCGCCCGCATGAAAAATCGCCGGCACGAATCGAAAACTCGTTCTTGTTCCACTTCGGGATAAGAGCTTATCCATTAAAAATCCGAGCTGGGACCTTTTTCGTCGAAAATTGGATTTTGGATCGTCTCTATTAAAGTCCGTGTTTAAAACTTTATATCTCGACTTGGAGCTGGGATCGATTGAATTAGAAATCCGTGTCGATTAATTTGTTTTTGTTCGTTCAAATTGGATGAGTTAGAAACTTCCACATTAAAAATCTGCGTTTAATCATTGCTACACTAAGGTGTCCGTATAGTTTTGTATCTAGATAAGACTTTTTTTTTGTTAAAAGTAACAAAATTATAATTATTGCTTTTTTAGCAAATTTATTTAATTAATCAATTAAGAAATTTAAAATTTGTAAATAAATTAATAAATCATTCTAATGCTGGAAAATTAAACATAAGTTACACTAAATAATAAATTTGAAGAATATGTTCTTATTTAAGTAATCACGAGGAGTATAGGCGGACAGTCAACCCATTCCTAGATGTACAAAGATATAAAGTGTACTTGAATTATACAACAAATTTGTCAAGATCCATATTACTTACGTGGACGATTAATACGCGAAGGCCAGCGAATCGTACGAACCGATTGTCAAGATTCTAAAAATAATTAAAAAAAAAAAAAACGAGATCCAAGTGATTCTATTATCGAACTAGCGAATTTCCCGCATTCACGCGTAAAACTGCAATGGCCATGCTAGGCTTCTTTATGGAACAAATAACGCGCGTTTTTCCATCAAATCGATAATTCGCCGATGAATTTGCAAACGATCCCGATTAATGGATTCGCGCGATGTCTCTCCTTTAATAAGGAAAATACGAGCGCGCGATTTACAGGACGGAGGGTATCGATCAAAACAAAAAAAAAAAATGCTCGCCCATATCGTTCCGAGCGAAAATGACTCTGTACCGGTGGGCACGGCTCGATAATCAACAGAGCCGCCAATCGATGCGCTTTTGACAAGACCGGGGCGATGAGTGGGGGGGGGGAGGAGGGAGGACCGCGAGCGACAGTCGCCCGAACTGTCGTTCGATTTTATGAAGCGCGCACCGCGACGATGCAAAGTATCGTGGATTCGACGACCCTCCCCCCCCCCCCTCATCGGCGAGGAAACTCCAACGCTTCGGCCAACTGCAGCGGGCGCTGCAATCAGGATCAAAGATTCGATTCGTGCCCACGCACTTCGTAGATGCATGTGTATGTAGATATATATATAGCGCGATCATTACGCTCTCGGTGGGACGTACGTTTCTTCCCCCCCCCTCCCTCGCTCGCGCTCACGCTGGTAAGCTGGTATACGCCGACGGTACATATATATATATGTATATATATACACACTCCCACACATGTATGTGTATATATGCGCGCCCTCAACCCTCTCTCGCCCCGGTGATCGATTCCCGTGTATAAATCGACCCTCCCCCCCCCACCTCTCCCACCCACCGAGCGTTGACTCGATTACGAAAGTTCCTTCGTCGGTCTAATATATAGAGTGTGTGTACGTATGCCGTACGAGCGCGCCACGTTCGTCGGCCGAATCGCGCGGCTGAAAAATCGCTCCGACTCCCATGCGCCCCCGCCGCCAGTCCGTGCTGCAGCGAATCGCCGTAGAGGTTCGTTTCTCTCCTTCCCCCCCCCCAGCCAACCCTTCTCCCCCATCTGACCCCACCCTCTCTCAACTCGTTTTACGTTCTCTTCCCTTCCGGACGGTTATTGGCTTTATTTAGTGAGTTATGTCCCTTTAGCCGAGCGCTCGGCCGTTAATAAAG